>JAMAKQ010000141.1:0-54954 GCA_023628475.1 Chaetomiaceae sp. PF1801
GTTGAGTGCAAAGGTGTCGCGTCGTGTGGAAAGTGGGTCATTCACTGATATGGGTCACTCACTGATAATGTACGTTAGCGAGGTTCAAAAAAGCTTGTGCACTTCGCAAAGATCCCATCTCCAATCAGTTGAGGCGCGTGCTTAGAAACCATCAATCAAGAAACCTTGAACTTCTTGAAGGATGTGAAACGTGCCGATGTCGTGCATCCCCCAGACGGAACTTCCTGGTTGGGAAAGAGACTCCGTCAGGGGTAGCTTTTCCCCCCACAAGTTGAGGGAGCTCGAGGGAAGGTGATTCGCCCACCGGGCGGCACCTGCTGCCGATCTCCAGGTACCGGGCGCGGGAGAATGTCACGTCTTGGCCCAATCAGTGCCGAAGAACTCCCTCGTGCCGGAAGGAGCCTCCATGGTTGAAACGGCTCGAGGTTGGCTACAAAGTTCCGGCAGGAACAGCACAAACCGTGCCGCCAGTCAAAATCAAGCGAAAGGACATGACGGGAGCGCTCGGTGAGATTAAGGAGAAAGGCGCCCGACAATGCCTGAAAAGAAAGCTCGCCATGAAACATACCACGGATGAGTTTCCTACGAAGCCACCGAGGTATCATTGGTGATAGGGGGGCTGCAGAGATAGAGAAGATCGACAAGCATCGAGTGAACCTTCCATTCTTGGACAGCTTAGCCTCTCCTCAACTCGGGGCACTCTCACCTGATCAGCTGAGCATATAAGTGACCAGAACTCCACGCCGACATTGCAACCCCAAACCAGTCCGACACCATCGCCCTCTCAGCTTGCCTCTCAGCAGCCTCTCAGCCAAAATGGTCCAGGTGAGAATCACTCCTTTCCCAGAACCGCCCGAAGAGAGACAACCACTAACACCACCAGCTCCTCCCCGCCCTTCTCACTCTCCTCGGCGCCATCTCGGTCTCGGCCGCCCCTTTGGCCGCCGAGGTTGAAGCCGAGAGCCAGATTGAGACGCGCGCCTGCGCCTACACGTGCGGCAGCGTCTGCTACACGACCGCCAACATCCAGGCCGCGCTGGACAAGGGCTACTCTCTGGAGCAGAGCGGCAGCGCCATTAGTCCGTCCTCACTCCTCATGCTCTCAAACAGAACCGTGATATTGACAACCCAAACAGATGGCTACCCCCACCAGTACAACAACTACGAGGGCTTCGACTTCCCGACCTCCGGGCCGTGGTACGAGTTCCCCATCCTGTCGAGCCACAAGGTCTACTCTGGCGGCTCGCCGGGGGCGGACCGCGTCGTTTTTGATGCCGACGGGAACCTTGACTCGCTCATTACGCACACGGGTGCGAGCGGGAACAACTTTGTTGGTTGCAGCTAAGGTCGGGGTGAGCTTGAAGTGCTGATGCCGAGGGATGGCCCGGGCTTGACGTCTGAGGGTATGGTGGGGTTATCAAGATGATGATATCGGACAGGAGACCTGGAGACTTTGCTACCTCAATCTCCCGTCTTCGTGCCTTGAACTCGGATTCCTCGATCGTCAAATCTTGGCCTGAGTCTGGGCTAATCCTGATCAGCCTGTTCCACAGCCTCACTCGTCCCCAGCCGTGATGCGATCCATCAACCCCAGATGTCCCAACGGGGCGGTCAAGGCAGCCTGGGAAAGGGGAGGGTAGCGGAAGAAGACGGAGTCTGACGCCAACCAGTATTCTCATGAATAAAACTCGTTTTGGCGGCTCTCCTTGGAACGCAACTGGCGCTGACGAGAGGCTCTACCGTGGCATGCCGACGCCGTATTCCCCGTTTTCATACAGCGTCCGCACCGGCACCCCTCGGTTCTCGGCAATGAGGCCGATGAGCTGCTGGCCAATGTCCTTGATCTCGTTGTACTCTTGGAGGCGGCGAATGTATGTCTGGACCGTGGTCTCGGGTGGCTGGCTGGTGGAGGGGGTTAGTGAAACAGAATTCATCTTCCATTCCAGTGCGTGCGACATTGTACCTGAGCTGCGATCTCTCCTGTTCCGTCTCCCTTGTAACCTGAAGGAGCGATCGGAAGGTGTCTTGGGCTTTGGCAAAGGCGTGGCACTGGAGTCAAGGGGATGAGATGGTGCCCTGGTTCAAGTTTGGCAAATCCAAGTTGCGTACAATCTTGATCATGTATCCCAGGTAGTTGTCCTGTCAAGAGAGAAACGGATCAGCCACCCGAGCATGCCTCGAATTGTCGGTAACCACTACGTACACTCATGAGGTAGCGCATGTCTTCCTCATCCTTGGGCGCGATCTCAATCGGCTCGCCCACGCCTGGTCCGGAGACAACCACCACTGTTTCGCCGTTGCTCTCAGATCGGATGCGGGCATCCATGGCCCAAGGATCGGCGTCCTCCGATAAATCGGCCGGTGTTTGTTGGGCTTCAAGAAGCCACCGTTGGTAACTGTCCAACCGCCTTTGCACTCTGGCGATGATGTTGTTACGCTCGTCGTCGGGTTGCGTCCTTCGCGCCAGCCATTGTTCGAACGACGAAACAAGGGACAGCTGGTCTTTGAGAGCTCGTGCGATGCCGTTATCGCTGTCTGGGGAGAAAGCGTCTTCTCGACTGTCTGTTGTCATGGCGAAGCTCGGATGCAGAGGTAAATGTGTGAATAATTATCGGGGAAGGTCCGAAACCAAACTGAAGTTTGAATGGCGCGCACAGTACCAATGTTGCCTGACGTGCACTGTGGTTGGTGGATGCAGTTGTTGGGTATTCCATGGAATGGCTGGTCTTGAGTGAAATGTTCGCGTTGCTCTGCCGCTGCCGGGTTTCGATGACGCCGCTGCCGGGTTTCGATGACGGTTTCCTTTCTTGGGACATCATGCACCGTTCTTCTTCCCAAAGAGCTCCGTTATGCTCAGCCGTTTGCCCGCAGCAGGATCGTTCCTGATCTCTTCTTGAGCATATGAACCGTTGCCGAGGCTCCCCGCTGCCGCTGTCGCCGCCTGAATGTACGCATCCAAGGCCTGCCGCCCTTGTTGCCAGGCACCGAGGATCAAACTGGCATGGACCTCTCGCGTGTTGCTCTCGTCGGCGTGGATCCAGAGTCCCAGAATCTTCTTCCCACCCCCGCCTTCCTCGCCCTGGTTATTATTATTCCCCGCACCATCATCCTCCAACCGAAAGACAATCAGCTCCCCGACCACCTCACAATCGGTGACGCGCAGCAGATCCACCTCGAGATTCTCCATGCTCCTCCGATTCAGCACGAACACGCACACGCGCGGCAGCACCTGGCCGGTGGGCGCGACGACGGGCTCCTGCTCGCAGACAAACATGGTGCCCTCGGCGCCGTGCTTCTCCCAGCCCTGCGTCGACTCGAGGAAGTTGTAGGCCACCGCGTTGGCGGCGATGGCCAGGATGGAGCGGATGCTGGGCTGGTAGCGGCGCAGGACGCGCAGGCTGAGCTCGGTGTTATCGCGCGCCGGCTGCGGGTTGGTCGCCGCCGTCGGCTCGCGGTTCTCGAGGTACTGCGCGGCGTCGGACTCGTAGTCGGAGGTGGCTACCTGGCGCGGGCCGCTGTTGCTCGCGTGGTGCCGGTGTCGCGACTTGCGGGGGGTTGATCGGCTCATTGTGCGGAGGGAAGTGTCGAGTTTTGGGTTGGTTCTTGTTTCGTTGATGTGTGACTTTGTCGCGGGGAAAAGATCTCTGATTCGGCGGGTTGGATAAGTCAACTTTAACGGTTTGGGTGCAAGATGCTGTGCGGTGGTTCCAGGTGCAGGAGTGAAACTGGGACTTTCGAGTCGATGGCCCAAGCTCCTGCAGTTGCGAGCTGGGCCGCGGTGTAATTTACGCATACGGTATCCTCACCCAACGGGCAGTCGGGCACACAATTGTCCAAAATACCTTGGCCAAATAGTACCTTACGTACGTTACAATATCGCTCAATTTTCTTTTTAGTTACCTTACTTTTTTCTCATCTCTTAATAACTGAGAACTTAAACGCTCCTAGCCGATAGATCCGCCACCGATAGTTCAATACTCCCATACACAGAGTCACAGACGACTGAGGGCGATCGTCTCCGCAAGTCGACCGCCCTGGGAACCAGGCGCCATCAAACGGCATTCGGTCCTCTTCAGTCCTGTCCCCCATCCCTAAAAAGAACTCTTCCCCTACAGATGCGCCGCTCCCAACGCTAGCGCCGCTAGCTTCGTCGAAGAGGGCACGGGCACTCGCACTATCCTCATATTTAGCCACGTCGAGTTGCCTCCGGTTCAACAACCGCTCATTATCTTCACCTGCCAGCCCTAGGTTACTTCTTTCCCAACCCTAGGTTACTTCTTTTTTATCTTTATTTTTATACTTTCCTATTTTTTATCTTCTTTTTTTCCGTTTCTTTTTTACCTTTCTATTTCCTTCTTTTTCTAACGTTACTTTCTTTCTTTTTCCTTTTTTGTTTTGTTTCCTTTTCTCCCCCTATTCTTCCCCGCCCCCACCCCAACTCCCCTCCCTTTTCTTTCTGTTTTCAGTTCTTATCCCATCATCAACTTATTCAGGGGAACCCGGCAGGTTTATCAAAACCATACGAGCCTCCTTAAACCCAGGATATCCCACATCACAACGTCCGACTTGCACGATATTATGGGCCCCATTGGCCTCCAACAAGTTCCAGTGTTTGAAACACTGCTCCAGGTCACCGAGCCCCTCCTTGGCCCTATTAAGAACTCGGTTCATTTCCTTATCGATTTCCCTGCCCAGACGCGGGTCTTCGTCTAGCCATTTATCGTGGGCTAGAGCCTCTCTATCATCAAGGGATTGGATGCCGCCCTCCGAGTCACATTCCCACTGATCCCTGCGCTCGGGATGCCACTCCCCGGAAATCTGGACCCCGTTCCCGAACACGGCGATACTTTTCGACGTCCCCTCTGGACCCTGAGCCGTCACGATCGACAAGGTGAACAAAAGCGATCTCGGCTCGTCGTAATAGGCCTCGGTCTCTAACACCATCTCACAGTCATGGTCTGGGTTATTCGAAACACAGAGAACGACTGCGGTGGAGCGGATATGGACTCGAGGCTCGCCAGCAGCGGACGAAATCTCCTTCCAAGCCGTGCTTTGCGGAGGGAACGTGACGAGGCTCTCCTCGACGTCGAGACAGGCAACCGGATGTGACCCGAGTCTGGGATAGGGGCGTCCAAATGTGAGGACCAGGCCATACAACTCCGGGTTCGCGAGACGGGACTCGGCAAGACGGCGCCGCGGTCCGTCCAGGAATCGATGGTCGTCTACCCTTGGTGCCAGGAATAGATCCATCGGCCGCGGAGTGGGGAGACTGGTGCAGAATCGGAATGCGGAGTTTGGATATGCAGACCGAGCAAGCGTCCACTCGATAAACGACCCCTTGAGTGAAATGGCGAGGTAATGGCAGGACGGATTGCGAGCTGATCCGGATCGGGCGTTTAGGACAATCATCTGTTTCCTGGCCATCCAACGCGTCGGCAAGCGCATAGACAGGCCGAGGTTGGTGATCGAGTACGGACTCAGCCGATCGAAGTTCAAGTCGTGTCTCAACTGCCAATCCAAGGCCTGCAGCACGCTACCCTGGCCGGCGAAGGCGGCAGGCGAGGGCGCCAGGACCCCCATATCACCTGCGTCTCTCTCACGCACATCTCCAGACTCGCCGTCAGGGGTCCACGTCCAGGCAAAGATTGTATGGTCATGATATGCCCGCACGATCTCGTACTGCAGGCGCTGGAACGCCTTGGTGCCCTCGCCGTAGAGAAGCGGCATGTTGATGTCGAAAATACCGAGCATGCAGTAGGCCATGTCCTCGACGCGCGTCGTCCGCCGGCGGGCCATCCACGACATGCGCTCGGCGACGCTCTGGCGCAGCACAGAGGGCAAGCTGCCCCTGGATCCGAGGATGTAGGCCGGAATACCCGTGACAAGCGCAATGGCGTCGGCGTACTCCGATTTGGTGCCGAGGCGGCGCCACCGCCGGTCGTAGAATGTCAGATCGTCGGGGGCCAGCAGCTCCTGCAGGGTCCAGCCCCGTGTGAACCATCGGGAGGCGGTGATCTCCAACATTTGGTCATCGGTACCCGCCTGTTGCTCGACGTCGGTCAGATACACGAGGCACTCTGCCGAATCGCGGTACCAGGCAAACATGGAGTTGATGGCTTCGGAGAGCTCGGCCGAGCTCGTCTTGTCGATGCAAACCGTGTCGGCCCAGAGCCATTCGTGGCCCAGAGCCAGAGCGACGGCGCAGGCGTCCCTCACTTTGACAAAGCCGGCCTTGGATATGGCTGTCGCCGTCGGCTCCATCCATTCGCGAAGGGTCACCTCTTGCTTGTTGGTCCACGTGTGGGACAAGATGGCGTACTTGGGGATTTCATCGCCAAAGAATTCGTCGAGGAGCAGGGTGGAAGTGTTGATAAGTCGCATTTCGTTGATCCCAGGTGCCGGTAAACAATAACCGTCCGTCGCATGATCAGCCGCTCAGCGGAGGAAACATGGAAGGTTGGGCAGTTTGCCAGTTGGCCCGTCGAGTGAGCGAGAATAAGATCGATTAGGCAACCACAAGGCTCCAACACCCCGCACTATGCATAATACCTGGTATTCAGCTGGGAACTTGAGTGTTAGTGCGCGACTTGGGCCAAAGAAGGCCTTTTCGCTTCAACTTCCTTTTCTTCCGCCTCTTCCTCCTTTTTATCTTCCTTTTATTATCCTCCTCCTTTCTCTTCTTTCTTCCTCTTATCTTTTCTCTTTTCTTTCTTTTCTTACCTTTTTCTTTCCTTCTTATTAGTAAATAAGGAACAAGATAAAGCTTGATTATGCGCAACACCTGTACTTACGTACCGCGCTAACAAACAAACAAGGGTCAAACTGTACAAAACCCGCCCACTTCAGGGGTGAATCATCAGCAACATCAAAATCCAAGCTTAAAAGCCTTCGAACCGCGCAAGATTTATCACATACGACCATACCTGCTGGAGAACTCGGGATCCCGTCCGCTCTCCCCTAGATAAGCCAGCAAGGGCTCGAGTAGTAGTTGGGTCGGTGACGACCAGCGAATGCCGGGTGTTGTATGTTTTTGAACCATTTTGCAACTTTTTGGCGCTTCTCCCCTAGATAATCTAGAGATCACCCGATCATCTAGACAATCGCAGAGCCGGGGACAGTCGGCTTGGGTCCACGACCAGTACCCTGCTTTTATGTTGTTCTCCAAGCACGTCTGTCTCCACATTTTGGTCCACGGCTGATTGCTGCACCTTCTAATCACATCTCGGCCCATCACTGCTCACTAGGTTGTTCCCAAAAAGACTTGACGGGAAGAGTCAACATCGAAGCGAACAGCATCAAGTGCTAGGTAGTATTGACAACACCCCTTTCCAGGCGTGTCCCCTCAACACCACCCATCCCACGGATCCCGCGCCACACCATCCGAGCAAATACAAATACAGTTCTGCACCGGCGGCACCGGCACACAGCTGAGATGGCACGTAAACTGCGGCTGTGTCGTCCCCCCACCGCCACCTCCTCCCCCCCCAGAACTCCCACCACCGCCACCACTGTTACTATTCCCATAATCCTCATACGTAGCAACCTTGAAACTCCCCCACCCCCCGCTCGGCGCGCCCGTGTCACACACCTTGGCATTACTCAGATCCATCGCCCAGTACACGTCGTCCGCGCAGTTGGTGTCCTGGTACAGGTAGATGTGGATCTTCCTCCCAAACAGGTTCTGCCCGACGCCCTGCGACAGGCTGCTGAAGCGCGAGGCAGGCGTCAAGCACTGGAAGTTGCCGCTCGAGGGCATGTGGATGCCCCATATGTTGGCGGGCTTGCAGCAGCCGTCGTCGGAGTAGAGTTCCAACTGCAAAAGGTCGTCGGTTGCGGGGACGGGGGTGATGGAGGTGCAGCTTGGGGAGGAGGGTTGGGTGGGGGTGGATGGGGAGTTGCCGCTCGATAGGCGGAAGGAGTAGTATGTGTCGGAGCCGTAGGCGCAGATGTCCTTGTTGGAGAGGTCGAGTTGCGCCCAAGTGGCGTCGGCGCAGTCGCGGGAGGGGAAGAGTTGGATGTGGATGCCCCGGCCGAACATGGATTGGCCCACGGCTTGTTTGATGGCTTGGAAGCCGGCGTCGGCGTTGTGGCAGACGTCGAGCTTGCCGATGGCGGCGGTCTCGACGGGGGTGCAGCAGGAGGTTTCTTTGAAGAGCTCCAGCACGACGGTGGTGTCGGATTTCTGTTGGGGAGGGGAGCTATTGCAGGTGCCGGCGGAGCCACCGCCGGAGGTGCCTCCGCTGCTGCTGCCGCCCACATCGTCGTAGACCATGAAACTCTGGTACTGTCCGGATCCGACGTAGCACACGTTCTTGTTCGACAGGCTGATCTGGCCCCATGACGTGTCCTTGCAGTCGCGGCTGGCGTACTGGCGGATGTGGATGTTGCGGCCAAACAAGTTCTGGCCGACGGTCTGGGTGGTGCCCTTGAAGGGCTTGTCGGCGTTGTGGCAGACGCCGAACTTGCCGATTTTGGCCGTCTCAACGGGGTCGGAGCAGCAGCCGGTATCGCCAAACAGGCTGACCGACACGGTGTTGTCCGAGTCGTTGTCCGGCTGCTTGGGGGTGGTGCACTCCGGGTTGCTGTCGGTGTCGGCGATCTTGAAGCTGAGGAAGGGCGTGTTGATGGAGGCGTCGTTCTTGTAGCACGCGGCCGTGTTGGTCAGCTTAGTGACCGTGGCGGTTCCCGTGCAGCCCTTTCCGGCGTATGTGACGATGTGGATGCCCTTGCCGAACATGTCCGATCCGACGGCCTGGGTGAAGGACTTGAAGCCGGTCGGCAGGTTGTCGGCGTCGTGGCACGAGTTCAAAGTGCCGAGCTTGATGTCCTCAAACTTGGTGCAGCAGCCCGAGTCCGAGAACAGGTTGAGCATAACATTGTTGGCGGCCACGCCTGTCGGCTGGCTGGGGCTGCAAGTCGTGGCTCCTGAGGCCGAGATCTTGAAGCTCTTGAAGGGCGTCGAGAGCGAGTTGGTGTTGGTGAAGCACTGCTTCGAGTTGGTCAACTTGGACGACTGAACTGTGCCCGTGCAGTCCCTGCCCTCGTACGTCAGGACGTGAATGCCCCTGTCAAACATGTTTGAGCCAACGGCCTCGATGAAGGACTCAAAGTCGGCGTCGGCGTTGTGGCATGTCTCGAGCTGCCCCATTTTGATGGTCTCGACCGGGTTGCAGCAGGTCGAGCCCGAGAACAGCTTGAGCGTCACGGTGCTATCGGACTGGATCTCGAGTGCGCTGTCGCACGACCCGGTTGGGGTGGACCCAGGGACAGAGGTCAGGGTGCGGTCAACGGCTTGGATGATGTTGAAGGGGCCGATGCCGTCTCTGGGCGCGTCGGCTCCAGCTGGCGGCCAGGGATGGGCGATCGGCGTCGAGTCGTGCTGCACCTTGATCTCCAAGAAGTGCACGCTGGAGGGAGTCGAGCCCTGCAGGTAGTTGCCGGCCTTGAAGTAGCTTCGCGGAGCGTTCAGCTGGTACGTATCGAAGACCTGCGGGTTGCCCCCGTTGATGACGACGGAGAGCACGTTGCTCTCGTAGCGGATCTCGTAGGTGAACTCCTGGCCGACAGGTACATGACCGCATGGGGTCGGAATTTGGTTCCCTCCGGCGCGGGTTTGCTCAACGCCCATGGTCAGAGTGCCGTCGGCGCTGTAGTACAGCTCGGCGACGGGCTTGGACGAGATGGTGTCGTCAATGTGGATCTGGCCGATCACGGTGCCGGTGCCGTCACCTGTCGACTGGGCGGACAGTCGGCCAAAGAGCCTGTTGACGGGCTGGTTGGGGTCCCACGAGGCAGACCTCCCGGTGTTGGGGTCCACCTCGCGGAGCTCGGTCCGGCAGTGCTTGCTGTTCGGCGTCGTCACACAGCCGGCCGAGTCGGGGGAGCCCGGCACCTTCATGACGAGGGCGCCGTCGCCGCTCTCCGTGAAGAAGTAGTCAAAGTTCTGGTAGCCGCCGCAGCCTTGCAGGCTGGAGCTGGGGATGGTGGTCGGGCTGCCGGGACTGCCGATGGGCAGCTGGAGGTTCCAGTACCGCATGTCGAAGTTGCCGCCAGGAGCGCAGTTGGGGTTCAGGGCCTCGACGGCCCATGCGCCCCAGAGGGCCAGACCGAGGAGCAGAGACCTCATGGTCGGTCCTTGAGAGCGTGAGAGGGCGAGGGGAAAAGACGAGAAGCCGGCGTTTGCTCAAAAAGACACACCAAGGACAGAATTGTCAGGGAATGCTCAAATGATAAAGGCGACGACCATCATTTTCTCGTGGAAATCCCATCCCCGGGGCCTCATCAACAACCTCAGTTCACCCCAGGCACCCATTTCCGGGTCGCCCTGTCGAGACATTCGGTCTCTTTCTCCGGCCTTGCATTGCGCTAAACCAGACTGGCGGATCTGATTGTTGGCCATGAGTAAGACGCACGGTCAGCGTGATGGAATGCATCGTACGGAGAACCCTCCACTGAGCGTTTCCGGAGGAGTGCCCTGTTGTTGAGAAATCTGATTTTCCAGAAGAGTGGAAGTTTTGCGTGGAAACTGGAAAATGCAAGGCACGACCGGGCCAAGCCGGCGGGGGGGCTGAGCTAAGCTCCAGCGCTAGATGGGGACCTGCAGCCGCTAGCGCAAGGCAGCCATTTTGCATTTTACGAGGCTGTGGATTTTGCGAAAACTCCACAAAAATTTCCCCTAGATTTGGGGGGTCGTTTTCTCGTTGTTCCACTCACAATCATCCCCGATGGAATCGCGCTGACCTCAGTGCTACCTTTTCCTCGACTATCAAGCGGACGATTATTGATACCACTAATCACGATATTCCCAATGCTGCCGAACCCTCCGCTTGCTCCAGCCATGGCAGGCATCCGTTTAAGCAGACCCGACTGCGACCGGGATGTCGGATGAGATGTCCTTCTTGACCGTCAGCCTTCCGTATCGGAACATGGCAAGCTGTCAGCCGTCTGTGGTGTTGATGGTTGCCGCAAGCACCAAAGCATAGATACCCAGCATGGCGCGCCGCTTCCCGAGACGCCGCGACTTTTCTCTCTGGACCTTTCCGTCCAGCCTGCTCTGTCGACGCACAGCAGGGCCAGTTCGCGATGGTTCCTGTCACAGGAGCACCAGCCATGAACATGGCCCGCTCACTTTTTCTCGCCACCCTCCTTCTTTCCTGCCTGACTCTGGCCTCGGCTCACCATATCCCGACTCGTCTGTCACGGCCGCTCTTCGCACCCCACACGCTCAAGAGAGCCACGTCCCAGGACCCCTCCTGCCCAGCGGGCTACCTTTGCAACCAGGAGCCATGCCCCGGCTCGACCATTTGCCCCTCGGGCGAGGTCTGTGTCAACTTCGAAGGCACTCTTGCCTGCGTCCCGCAGGGCTCCTCGTGGTGTGCCTTGAACCCCGATTCTTTCCAGGGCGTGGGCTGCTGGAACGGCATGTGCTGGTCGGTACCTTATTCTTCCTTCCTATCCCCTGTGATGCGAGCTAACTCTTCGACAGCCACGGACAATGCTACGCGTCCGATGCTGTGTGTTGTGACAACCCGGGAACTCGCTGCACTCTTGGGCAGGCCTGCAACGTCTGCGCTCGAGGCCAGCAGTGCACAAATGGTGGCTGCTCGGGACAGCCCACGTCAGATCCCGATGACCCCCCCAGCTCCACTACTTCCGTCAGGACGTCAAGCACTCCCGTTGTTCAGCCGCCCTCCACCACTAAGACTACGACTCCGAGTCCGCCAAGCTCCAGCACCCGGTCGAGTACGACGTCCAGCTCGACCACTAGCACCTCAACGTCGACATCGCGAGCCCAGCCAGACAGTACCACTACTACGACTACGACAGCGAAGCCGAGCTCCTCCAGCACGTCGACGGTGCCCCCAAGCCCGACGACAGTGGCTTCGGTTGCCCCATTCCAGAGCCCGTCCTGCGTTATCGACTTTACTGACAACCGGGTGCTGAGGAACGGGTCAACCTCCGATCTCAGCCAGACTGGAATGACGGTGGAGAAGTGCATTGAACTTGCACAGGGCTGGCAGTATGCTGGTGTCGAATTTGGCGGGTAAGTTTTCTTGTGTCTGATGTGGCCTCTCAGTCGGCTGACTGAGAACCAATAGCGAGTGTTTCTGGGGAGACATCCCAAACAACCCCCAGGGGGCGAACCCCCCCGACTGCAGCCAGCCTTGCTCCGGCAACCCCTCGGAAATCTGCGGCAATGGCAACAGAATGATCATGTACCGGGACCCTACTTGGGTTGTGCCCACGCGCCCGGATCTCGGCGCCCAGGTCCAGGAATACATAGAGCTCCTGGCCGAACTGCAGCAACTGATCCAGCAGTGGAACGACCTCATCCAGCAGGCCATCGCGCAGCAAAACAACGGCGCCGCCAAGGTACGGCGACAGGCAAATGCGGAACTCCTGGCTCAGATTGCGACTGCTCGCAACGCCATCATCAGCCTCCAGGCCCGGTGGCGCCAGCTGTCTTCAACCATCTCACGCCACTTCAAAACCGGAAACCACTACAACATTCTGGAGGAGATTGAGATGGACGATCTCGCCCAGATGAGCCCTCCCATCGACGAGCAACTGGCCGCAATCGCCTCGGATGCCGCCGTCGTTGCCAACAGTGGTTTGAACGTGGTGGCCACCATCGCTGGCAGAGCCTTGACCATCGTTGGCCAACGCAGAGTCATCCAGGGCGGCATCGTTGTTGTGACCGCCACCGGTATTTTCAAGATCGGATTCGAGCTGCTCGACAGCCTCCTGGGTGACAGCAGCGGCACGCCCGTGTCCCAGCCGCCCAGCCAACCGGCGACGATGCCCCCTACGTCCATCCCTTCGCCAAGCAAGACTTCGAGTTCGACCACCTCCTCGAGCACCTGCACCTACACCGAGGGCCCGACGCCCGTCATCGTCGTCACCAAGAAGGGAACGACCCTCTCACAGTTCCAAGAGCTCGTCAACAGCCTGCCCGTCGACAAGGAGAGCGAGTCGCTGACCAACTCGTACCTGCCTCACTGGTCATACATCGGAAAGATGGACCGCTGCACCGCCGAGAAGCTTTGGGACAACCCGATTGTGGAAGCCATGACGCTCAACCGGCCGATCGTCATCTTTGAGAGCAACGACGTTGATCCCAACACCCTGGACGTCGACGCTCCGGTGCAGATGCGGTCGGTTGTCACCAAGGTCGACTACGACACCGACGGCTTGCAGCGGCGCCAGCAAGTCAACGTCTCGGAGGCTCTGTCTCAGCGCGCCCTCGGCGCGAACAAGCACTACGTGACGCAATCCGACTGCGGGGTGCATCACCGTTTCATATCGGCGCAGTCAGAGCAGAAGGCAAACCTGGGGCAATTTTACGACTTCGAGGACTACCTCTATGACGACCGCTCCCTTAACCCTCCTCCCGTTTTCCCGCCCCGGATCTACGTCGTTGACACTGCTTTCCTGTCCACGCACGATGACATTGCAAGCCGCGTCAAGTCCGTGATTGCCGTCACTGGCGGTATCGGTGATGTTACCCGTGAAAACAGTCACGGAACCTGCATGACATCCATTGCCGCGGGCACCTGGACCGGCGTCGCCAAGAACGCCGACATCGTCCTGGTCCAGGCCAGGTTCAATCAGGGCAGCGAGGCCATCGCCGTCGAGAGCATCATTAAGGCCTACGGTGCCATCATCAAAGACGTGACGGACCTCGGCCTACAAGGCAATGCCGTGGTCAGCCAATCATTTGGTATGCCTCACCCCTCCGGCGCCCTTACACTGTACTAACCGACCGCTCCAGGCGCGCCTGCCCGCAATCTGTGGTACGACCGCGAACCGCCACCGGACACCGACAGGAACATCGACGCCATCGGCGTCTACCTGAACGACCTCTTCGCGCTGGGCGTCGCCGCGGCCGCCTCCGCAGGCAACTACGCGGGCATCCAGGACCTCGAGCAGTTTGCCACCATGGAAGCGCACACGCCGCGCCGCAACGGCGGCACCAACTCGCCGCTGGTCGTCGTCGGCAACGCCGGCGACACCGGCAACCGCTACACGACCTCCAACTGGGTCGACACCAACAACAAGGGCATCCTGACGCTCTACGCGCCGGGAGTCGATATCCTCTGCGCCGTGAGGGACAACACCAACGCCTGGGGCAAGGAACCACCCGGCACGTCGCAGGCGACGGCCGCGACGGCGGGGCTGATGGCGTATTACCTGAGTGATCCCGTCCTGCACGCCCAGTTCACCGAGGGCGGGCCGGAGAATATGCCCATGCGGATAAAGCAGTATCTGATTCAGGTCTCGACACAGCAGAAGGGAATTGGTGGGTGGGGGGATGAGAACACGGATCACATTCCGCGCCTGTCGAACGGGGAGAATGTCGAGTGCAGTGAGAATGTCGTGGACGGGGCGCCCGCGGTGCCGCCTTATGTGAGCCCGCCGGCGACGGCGACGGGTAAGGTGCTGGCTACGATGGAGGTGAGCCAGGGGTTGAATTTGGTGTTGCCGGCTTCTTTGAGGGTGAGTTTCTCCTGCCTCAGTTGATGGTGGTTTGGTCTTGTGGTTCGAGTGCTGACTTTGCTGTGTAGCCTGCTTGCCATAGGAGGCAATGAGTTCGCCGGAGCCGGGTGTGTCTTTTCGGAGTTGGCGGCGGTTTGGATACCTAGGCCCTCTATATCTGCCAGCAGCACTCTCTGCCAGCACCACTCAGCGAATGTTACGATTTCAAGTCTTACCGTTTCTCTGTCCAGCTCATCCCCCGTCTCTTGTTGGGCGTCAGGCGAGTAACTCGCCACCTGATTGCGTTCTCAACACCAAGGTCTGATCTTCTTATTCCGCGGATGCTGGCCCCGGCGCGCTGGGGGAATGCAACCATCGTCGCCGATCACATCGCGTCCACCCGGCAATCTCCACGTAATGTCACCCTGCCCCTCAGCGTCGGCAGTCTTCCCGAGTCGCCTTATTGGAGCGGTTTGGGCTGCTCTCCGCTACCTTGCCATTGGAGAACCTGCAACTTGGTCCTCATCGCTGCATCTTGTTGTATGCAAGGCAATCGTCGTCATCAGCAGATTGCCTTGCATACAACCTGCGGTAGTAATCCCGCCAATGATGCATTTCGTCACCTCGGGTCCTCGGAATGACGCGGGCCGAAGCAACTGGCTGTCTGGCAGCTTTAACTTGTTGATCCTGTCCAGATTCACATGCTTGGAACGTTGCCAGGCTTGTTTACTTCCTTTCTAACACCTGTCAGTGGGCAGCTGGCGCGGCCATACCGCGCACTCCCAGGAAATCCTTCAGCCCGTCATGGATTCCTTACGCCGCCTTCGGGCCCTGTCCTCGAGACTCTCCTTATTCGTCCTTCTCTCTCTCTGTTTCCAACCTTGTCTTTCAGATGGCACTTCCTCCTGGCCTGTCCTCGACAACGGACTCCAGAAAACGATCCAATGGGACCACTACAGCATCATCATCAACGGCGAGCGGCACTTCCTGTTTGGGGGAGAAATGCACCCCTTCCGGCTGCCCGTGCCGGAGCTGTGGGAGGACGTTCTGCAGAAGATCAAGGCTACAGGCATGCGAATGGTTTCCATCTACACGCACTGGGGCTTCCACGCGCCGACGCCGGACAAGGTGGACTTCAGCACCGGCCCGCATAACTTGACACGCTTCTTCGAGATCGCCAAGAAGGTGGGCTTGTACGTGATTGTGCGCCCGGGGCCGTACATCAACGGCGAGCTGAACGGAGGCGGGTTCGCGCTGTGGGCGACGACGGGTGCGTACGGGACGCTTCGATCGAAGGGGACCGCGTACACCGAGGCCTGGACGCCGTACCAGGATGGTGTTTCTGAACTTGTCCGGCCGTTTCAGCTCACGCAGAATGGGACGGTCATCATGTATCAGATTGAAAATGAGTATGGCAATCAGTGGAAGAACGAGAAGGCCAAGGTTCCCAACCTGGAGGCTGTCTCGTACATGCAGAAATTGGAGGACAACGCGAGGGAGAACGGGATTGTGGTTCCTCTGATCCACAACATGCCGAACTTGAATGGCGGCGCGTGGTCTAAGGATTACGATACGGTTGGGGCTGGCGGAGATGTGGACATTTACGGGCTTGACAGCTATGTGAGTGCCTGGGCCTTTACCAAGGTGGTTACCTCTGAGCTGACTTGGCGACTCCTCAGCCCCAATGCTGGTCCTGCGTCCTCGAGGAGTGCGGCACCATTACCCCCTGGCGCGTCTCAGACTATTTCTCTCACTTCCAACGCATCTCACCCAGGCAGCCATCCCTCATGCCCGAGTTCCAAGGAGGTGCCATGAACCCATGGGCTGGCCCGGCAGGCGGCTGTCAGGAGCGAACAGGAGTCGACTTTGTCAACTTCTACTACCGCGACAACATCGCCCAGCGCATCACCATCCTCAACTTGTACATGATCTACGGCGGCACCAATTGGGGATGGCTTGCCGCGCCCTTCATCGGGAGCAGCTACGACTATGCAGCGGCCATCTCGGAGGACCGAAGCATCGGCGACAAGTACTACGAGATGAAGAATTTGGGGTTGTTCACGAGGGTTGCTGGCGAGCTTGCCTACACTGAGAGGATTGGGAACAGCACGGCGTACACGAACAACACGAATGTCTTCACGACGGAGCTACGGAATCTGCAGACCGGGGCCGGGTTCTACGTCATCCGCCATGCGCAGACAGCCTCGACGTCCGAGGAGTGGTTTGCTCTGAAGGTTAACACCAGCATCGGCGACTTTTGGGTGCCGAAGATCTCCAGTGCGGTCGTGCTCAGCGGGAACGAGGGCAAGATCCTGGTTACGGACTTTCACTTTGACAACCACACGCTGTACTATGCGACAGCTGAGGTTTTGACCTACTCCATCGTTGACGGAAAGCCGGTGTTGGTGTTGTGGACTCCGGCCGGCAGATCAGGCGAGTTTTATCTGGCCGGAGCCACCAGTGGTGTGGTGTCCTCCGGGCAGCCTGTCACCTTCGACAAGAGTGACAAAGGCGTCATTGTCGGATATGTTCAGAAGGAGGGCATGACCGTCCTCAGCTTCGACAACGGCGTCAGGGTTGTCCTCGTCGACCGGAAGACGGCATACAAGGTCTGGGTACCAGCTCTGACCAACAATCCCAAGGTGCCTGCGGACCAGACTGGTGAGTCCCGGCTCCTCTTCTTCTCACTCTAGCCCGTCAAGTGCTAACAGGTTTCCAGCCCTCGTCATCGGCCCCTATCTCATCCGCTCCGCCACCCTTTCCAACCCCACCACCCTCTCCCTCCAAGGTGACTCCAACACCACCAATTCTATTGAGGTCTTCACCTTCTCCCGCGTCACCCGCATACTCTGGAACGGCAATGCCCTCCAGACAACCAAAACAAACCACTCCACTCTGATTGCCACGATCCCAGCACCGCGTCCCTTCAAACTCCCAACCGCGAGCATCACTTCCTGGAAGTCCCGGGACGCCCTGCCTGAACGCCTCCCCTCCTACCGCGCCACAAGCCGCGCCTGGGTGCTCGCCAACGATACCAACTCACCCAACCCGGCTTTCAACCCCAACACCACCACCAAGCCCTACCTCTTTGCAGATCAGTACGGGTTCCACACCGGCGTCCGGCTCTGGCGGGGTGTGTTCTCCTTTTCCACCAAGAACGGAAGTACCCCCACTGGTGTCTTCCTCAACATCCAGGGCGGCACAGCCCACGCCTGGTCGGCCTACCTCAACGGGCAGTTCCTTGGGTCTTGGCTTGGGAAGAGCGATGTTGACACTTCTAACCTGACCTTGTCATTCAAGCAAGGTGCGGTCAACAAGCAAGGGGAGAATGTGTTGCTGATTGTGCAAGACGATACCGGGCATGACCAGCTCGCTGCGGCTCTTAATCCGCGCGGGATACTCAATGCCACCCTCCTAGGCGGTACTGGGGTCGGATTCTCAGAGTGGAAAGTTGCTGGCACCGCTGGGGTGGACACACCCGATCAGACCCTCGACCCCTTACGGACAAGGTACAACGAAGGCGGCCTCACGGCAGAGAGATTGGGTTGGCATCTCCCCGGGTATGACGACTCCGATGCAGCATGGGAGAAGGGGCAGGGGCCCAAAGAAGGCTTTACTGGTGCCGGGGTGCGGTTCTACCGCGGTCGGCTGCCGCTTGACATTCCAAAAGGACTGGACGTGTCCCTCGCGTTTCAGTTCAAACCTGTCGGTGCGGCAAACGACACACTCGGGTACCGGGTGCTGCTCTTTGTCAACGGCTGGCAGTACGGGCGGTACTACCCCTCGATTGCCTCCGAGGACACATTCCCCGTGCCGGCGGGCGTGTTGGATTATTCGGGGGAGAATGTCATTGGTTTGGCGGTTTGGGCACTGCAGGAGACGGGGGCGAAGGTGGATGTCGAGGTTGTGGTGAGGTATGCGGTGGACTCGTCGCTGGATGTGCGGTTTGACGGCAGCTATTTGCGGCCGAGGTGGGACAAGGCGAGGCTGGAGTATGCGTAGGGGGGAATGTTTGTGGCGGGTTCTTTGAGGCGTGTGCCTGGCTTGCTCGTGCCGGCTGGTATTTTTGGTGCTGGGCCACGGGGGCTGTTTGCAGCTGTCAAAGAGAGCTGCAGTCAGGGGCAAACAAGACTCGATTCACTCGATTCTCGCGGTTTCAGGATTTCTGCGCAACTCACACTTGGACTCGCTTAACACGCTTTCAGGTTTACATAAAGATGGGATATCTCCATTCAGGATGATGGACCAAGAAGTAGGCTGTGCCAACTCAACTCTTGGACAACACCCCCCTCGTCCACCCTTTGACAGTCTTCGCCATGCTTTGCCGCGCATTTGTGGGTGGTCTTGCTGCTGCTGCGGCAGCGCTCCAGGTGAGAGCATCGCCTCACACCACTGATCAATACAGCTAACTCGGTCAGGTTGTGTCAGCCGCAGCACTTGCTGAGCGGGACACCGGTCACCTCCGCTGGGAGGGCCCGATCTTCCCTGGTAAACCTGACGTGGTTCTCGACGTCGTGGATGTGGATGTAGGTCGTCCTTCTTTCACTGTTGCCTACTAACTTTACCGATCATGAAGCTGACGCCTGATCCAGGACCTCTGGAACAAAGTGCTAACCATGAACCCCAACTGGGTCATGCAAGTTGTCACCACGGGCGAGGGGACCAACCTGGACATTGGTCCGCGAACATGTGGCGCCCAGAGCAGAGTCGCCACGGGCAACTGGGACGAGATTGAGCGCATCCTGACCAGACTCGGCTCTCTCAAGGGCAAGTGGAGGATTGACGCGAACCGTTGCCACCGCCTCGGATGCGGCAACAACGCGGGCGTCTACTGGTGCAATGTAAGAGACTGGCTTGTCCTCAGACTCGAAACTGACTCTCGCTAACCGAACCCGTCTACG
Organism: Chaetomiaceae sp. PF1801; assembly: GCA_023628475.1. NCBI lineage: Eukaryota > Fungi > Ascomycota > Sordariomycetes > Sordariales > Chaetomiaceae > Chaetomiaceae sp. PF1801. Next base: position 19,377 of record JAMAKQ010000141.1, read on the forward strand.
AACAGGACAACGCCTGGTCCATCCGCACGACGGCCCTGGCCCTCTTCATGAAGGGCTCCCACGTCCAGGACGGCTGCTGCAAGCGCCCGGACGGCGGCTTCCACCGCGAGGATCCCCTCTCGGGAATCGAGCACTTCCCAGACAACCACCCCGAGGCTGCGCACTCGTGGGTGGCCGTGGGCTATGGCAACTGCAAGGACCATGTCAGCACCTTGGTTTACCAGTACCCCTATCCGGGCAAGCTCGGGCAGTGCGTTGCTTAGAGGAGGGGGGTTGGCAGTCTGGGACTGTTGGGCAGTGGATATGTATCAACTGCATCGGCACGGCACTCAGAGACCGTTGAGTCTTCACGCTTTAACGCCTCTGACATAGGTGAATAGGGAGGAGGAAATGGGGATGTTCAGAATGTCGACAAATTTTCCTAGGTATCTTCTACTTGTACATTTGCCATCTACCTATACTTTGGAACTACTATCTCAACAATAACACAGGTGCAAAAGAAAGAAACCCAGCAGTTAGACGGGAGGATACGCTACTGTATCTCCCGGTCAATATCCCACGACGGCTCAGGCAGCCTGAAAACCGGCTCCGAGTCGTGCCCATTCCCAACATGACTCCCTCCCATCCCCTTTTCCCTTCCCCCCTGCTCCACATCCCCATTAACATGATTCCCCTCCTCCTGCCCCGTCCTCTCACTTTCGCCATCATCCACAACCGGCCACGGCGCCGCCTCCTCCAAACTCAAATTCACCAACCTCGTCCCAAACAGCGCCCCCTTCTCCCTTTCCTCCTGCACACGAGGGAACCCAATCCCGAACGGCTCGAGCCACGCAAGCAGCGTCATGAGTGCCAGCACGCCCGAGAAAGCCGACAGCATTCCCACGAGCCCGCCACGTCCTTTACCCACCTCCTCGGTGATGGGGCGCATGATGATGGCGCCGACTTTGCCCGCCGCGGCGGCAATCCCGTAGCATGTCCCCCTGAACTCGGTCGGGAAGGACTCGGCCGCCAGGATGAAGGTCAAAGTGTTGGGGCCGAGGTTGAACATGAACTGCCCCAGGGCGTAGAAGATCATGCTTGACAGGTGGGCGGGCGTGCCGTAGGTTTGGGAGACGGATACCGCTGTCACGGCGAAGAGGATTGTCAGGGCCGCGGTGGTCCAGACGTAGTGCGTCTTGCGGCTGACGTAGTTTACTAAGGGGATGACGGCGATACTGCCGACGACGGCGGCGACAGAGGACAGCTGTAGAGTGCGGACGAGGTTGTGCTCAATGGTCTGGACGATGGTGGCGTTGGGGTAGGCGTAGTCTTCCTTCCAGACGTGGAAGCCTTCGATGGTGTCGTAGTCTGTGTTCATGTTAGGAAGTGAGTCCAGCCACAGGGCGGCGAGGGTGCCGGGGCTGTCGAGGCCCGTGCCGTAGAAGACGATGTCGAGGAGGAGCCATTGCAGGGAGATGGCGAGGAGGGGCTTCCAGCCTTGGGTCTTGCCGAAGAAGTAGGCGTAGGCTCGGCGTCGCCAGGGGGCTTGTTCTCGGGCTTCGCCCTCGTCGACGTCGGAGTTGACGGATTCCATGTCGGGGGCTGAGAGGCTGGGGGAGCGGGATCCGACCTTGAGGACGGCTTCCCGTGCCTTGACGAGGTCGCGTTGGATGGCTGAGTAGAAGCGGGGGGTCTCGGGGATGGAGAGGCGGAGGACGATGGCGAAGATGGCGGGGATGCCGGCCAGGCCGAGAACAAGGCGCCAGAACTTGTCCATGATGACCATGTAGTTTTGCTCCATGTTGTCCGGGACAATGACAGCGCTCCGCATGCCGTGCAGTATGCCGAGTCCGAGGCCGTAGGCGAGGAGACGGCCGATGGCCTGTGCCAGGAACACAGCAGCCAGAAGCGAGCCACGGCCTGCCGTCGACGAGAACTCGGCCGCGATGACGGCGGACATGGGGTACTCTGCACCGATGCCAAAGCCAAGGGTGAAGCGCCACCACGTCAGGGAGGCGTAGATGTCCATGGAGCTGTGGCTCACGCCGCCGCTTCGGAAAATGTACCCCTCGGAGGAGAAGGCGGCACCGCCGATGGCCGACAGGACGATCAGGAGTTCGAATCCGTACAGCGCTTTGCGGCCAAAGAGATCGGCGAGCTGGCCGAACAGGAGCATGCCCAGGACGGTGGCTGTCAGGGTCACGAGGTCGAGGACTTGGACCACGTCTGTCGAACCCATGCGGCCGGTCGGGGGGTAGACGAAGTAGAGGGCGGGAGAGACGATGCCCGTGGCAATTAAGCTCCAGCTGGACGCGAGGAATCCTAGAAAGGCGACCGAGTAGACGCGCCAACTGAAGCCGATGCGGTCGAGCAGCCGCAGAATTCGCTGCTCTCGCCTTTGCCTGCCCTGTTTATCCGTCAGGGGTTGTCCAGGGAGTGGAAGCCGGAAAGAGACCACATCAACTTACCCGCACATGTTGAATATCCCGCTCAAGGTCCACGGGGTCCCAGAACCTCCGAACCCATTTCGCGCCGGCGTCCATGGTGATGGCCGGATGCTCAGTCGTTCAAGCAGTTGGAATGGTGCGGCTCGGAGGGACCAGACGCCCCCTGACTCCTCGGAGGCCTGGAGGAGCCATGACTTTTAGCTGTGACTGTTCTCGCAAGGCTGCTGCAACCTGCACAACCACAGCAGCGGCCGGCTTGGCCCTTAAGGTTTTCCGGGCACAGCCCTTCTTGGAAGCGAATGCGCCCCCCTGTGCCGCTGTGCAGGAGCTGAAAGTCGAAGACGCGCCAAGGTGGTAGTCGTGAGGCGGCAGGGGGGTGCCACGGGCTCAAAGGGGGCTCCATCATTGGCTCAAGTTCTCATCGCACTAATACCCGGATGTCGACCGTTGTCACCCACAAGGAGGCTCAACCACGTCCCTCGTCTAAACCTCACCGAAACGGGGCAAAGTTGGGGCCGTGCCATGCATCCCGGCCCTAGATGGGCCCCCACGGTGCCATCCCAAAATGATCAGCGAGCGTGGCCATGCTGGAGTCCACGTGGCGTGCCGGTCTAGAAGGGGGAGCCAGGCTGAGCAAGGAGGCGCACGAGACACACAACAGTCACAGTCCTGCGGCTCTGTGGGCGCACCGGGCGCTGCTTTTCCCCCGCGGATCGTCGTCCTGGCCAAGTCCCCAGTTCCCCACACCCGCCGTGATCTGCGTTTCTTCTATCAACTACACACATTCCAGAACTGTCAGGTACCCGAGACACGGCCCGGCGGTCGTCGCCGTCCGTCCCCAGGGCAGCGAGGTCAACGCCATCAACATGTCTGGCTTTGAGATTGCCGGCATCATCGTCGGCGCCGTCCCCGTCGTTACCCGGGTGATCAAGCACTTCGGCACGCAGCGCAATGCGCCCCGCCAGGTCGAGCGCCTGTCGCGGATGCTCGCCGAGCTCCAGGATGAGCGGCTCTCGCAGGCCGCCATGCCCGCTGAGCAGAGGCACATCCATGACATGGTGAACCGCTGCACTGACATCCTCGAGCGAGAGGAGACAGCGAGGCGGAAGGGCGGCCTGTGGAAGTTCTTCTGGTCGGCCGAGGCTGAGAAGATGCTTAAGGAGCATAACGATGAGCTGGAGAGGGAGCTTGACAGGTTACAGCGGCGCGTGCAGATGTATGGGGTTGTGTAAGTGGCATTTGGACCATTCAAGCGTCCGTGTGAGTCGAGATCTCCTGGATCCGTCTGACTGACACTCTTGCCCAGTTCACCAACGCCGCCTCCAGTAGCACCCTCTTCGCCGACTGAGGCTGCCATGACGCGTGCAGCACAAACCCCGTCGCCTTACTTGGAACCGAAGGAATTTAGCCGGTCACCGAGTACCGCGTCCGCAGTATCCGCGCCCGGTTGGCATCTCTCCCGAGTCTCGTACGCCGTTCAGGGGTTAGCTGACAGCGATGCTTCAGGCTCACCCGCGCTCACATACCAAAGCCGTAGGCGCGGCTCCGTTGAAGCAGTTAACCTCCCAACAACACTGTAAGACAGCATGACTGGACCTTGTGCTGCCCCTTTCCTTGGCCCAACTTATGCTAACCGGCGCCAGGTGCCTACAAAATCCCTACGGCCAACGCATCGGCGAGAAACTCAAGCTCCAGTCCCTCACCATCCTCGAGCGGGACGACACATGGCGGCGGATCCAGTACGTCGGCCGCGGTGCAAACGGTGTCCAGGTCCGAATCACACACCGAAGTGAGTGCCTTCCCCCTTACCCCTTTTTTTAACAACCATACTAACAAAACAAACCCAACAGTCCCCCGCGGCAACATCTGGTTCGAAGACGAAGACCTCGACGACCGCTCCGTCTCCTTCATCCAGCCCCACGACTTCACGATCGAGAACGCCGAAGGGTACAAGGTCTACCGCGCCTACTCGCTCTACGAGTTCGGCTCGGTCGAGCACCGCGAGCAGTTCCTGGTCCACGTGCGCGAACGGCAGCTTCTGGGCCGCTACCTCGCCGACAAGATCTGGGAAAGGGGGGAGCTGATCGCCCAGCAGAAGGTGGTCCGCCTGTGGAAGAAGACGGCGTCGCGGGAGTCGCAGAGGACGACGCTGTCGTTTATTGGGCGGGACCAGAAGCCCTATGAGCGACCGCTTGTTGACTTCCGCCGGAGCCCGACGCTGAAAGGGGACCGCGTTGAGTTGTTGGAGGTGGTGGGCGGGACGAAAACCACGCTCGAGTTTCGCCCACCCCCGAAACAGAAGCAACCAAAGAGCAAGTGGGGATTTGGGTCAAAGTCTAAAGGCTCAACACCCCCAACGCCGGACGGCGGAGCCGTCCAGTCAGACGCGGCACAGTTCAAAGCGGCCTTCGAAGCGAACCATCCCTCTACATCCACCTGGACTCCATTAACTCTGAGTCCGGCCGGTCTTGAACCACCAGACTTCAACGACTTCGCCGCCAGGATCTCGACGCCCTCGCCTGCTTTGCCGGAATTGGTTCCCAGCAGCTCACGGGCCCCTACCCTGTCGACTCTCAGCATAGCATCCGCCCCGTATTCGTTTGTCCCGGACGAGATGGACTTGGCTGTTTCGCCAAAGACTAGGAGCATCTTGTCGGACAAGGACACCAGATGAGAGAGACTCAGCATCATCCAGACCTGTCTTGTACTACAGACTCACTTCAGCCCCCTTCCACGTCACCCAGGCATTGGCCTGTCGGCCTCGCGCGCGACCAAGGTCAAGCCAGCGCATCGAGCATCACGGACGCCCTTCGAATAATCAGTTGCACATCCCAGGACAGATTAGGGGTGCAATCAATGCTTATAGACACAAGAGCATTTGCAAAGACTGGTTAGTTCCCCCTTCGATTCCTGCTTTGTTGGCATCGCCCGGCCGCAGCTAACATCTCATGTCCAAACAGCCATGTGTATTACCACCTGTACCACCACGCATCAATGAGAATCTTGCCGGCACTCACATGTGCAATCATGCCAAACGCTCCCTCCGCCGAATGATATGGGGCCCGTTAGCTCCCCGAATTAACACTTGCGAAGCAGGGGTGAGAAGCTGGGTTATGGAGAGTTGTCACTGGCAAGATGCATAGATCAAATCATCAAAGTCCCAAACCTCCCGTCCATTCAACTCTCAAATAAACTCACCATTGGATCTCCAGACCTTTAAAAAGTGAAACAATCCCTAGAGTGTGAGGTACGCTTCTCTCTTACAAAGTGGCTGATGGTCAAGTCCCGCGCAACCCTGCCCTGATACTCGCCCTCTCTGCCGTGGCCAGAACAACCCGCAATGTTACCACGATATTCTACCCCATGCACGGTACTTGCATTGCTTGGAGATGTACCGCCGGGAGTTGATAGCCATGCCAGCAATTAGCCAATTGTGGCGTTGTGAGGGGCATCGGCATATGAATGATGTTGGGGTGATACCCGGGCGACTCCAACCCCAAATTGACCCCCTAAGATCTCCAGAACCACGATTTCCTCCTCCGCCATAAGCCCTCTGTCCCCATTGCTACTCTTGACTCCCAACCCCTTACCCGACCCAACTTACACCTGAACCACACAACAAACCACCACCATGCCAACAACCCCTGACACCAAGATGGCCATGCCGCCCACAAAGACCCCCGATCGAGGTACCCTCCTCACCGAAAAGCGCATCATCACCCTCTCCTTCCTCATCGCCCTCTGCCAATTCCAATACGGCTACGACAGCGCCGCCATCGCCGGCTTCCAGTCCATGCCCGGCTTCCTGCAAGTCTTTGGCTACGTCGACCCGTCCAACCCAATCGGCCTCAACCTCCGCACCGACGTGCAGCGGTTGATCCAATCTCTGATGAACGTTGGTGGCTTTCTAGCGGCTGTCGCCATTTATCTGTCCCATACGAGGTTGTCGCGGAGGGTGGGGTTGTGGATTGGTTGTGGTTTTGGTATTGTGTCCATCTCGTTGCAGCTGGGGTTGCATAACCTGGGCGGGTTGTATGCCGGGCGGTTGTTGTTGGGGATGTCGAATGGGTTCTTGGTGCCGTACTGTGTCACGTACATGACTGAGTCGGCGCCGGCGCTGCTCAGGGGGCCGATTGTGGGGATGAGCACGTTCCAGACGTCGTTGGGGGCGCTGTTTGGGATTTTGGTGGATAATTATTGTGCGAGGTATGGAGGGACGGTGTCGTGGATGATTCCGCTTGCGGTGATGTATGCCGTGCCGGTGTTTTTGGCGGTTTTGTTGGTGTTCTTGCCGGATACGCCGAGGTTTTATGTCACGAGGGGCGAGGAGGAGAAGGCGGTGCGGGCGATTGGGAGGTTGAGGGGGATCAGGGATGAGAGTGTGCTCAGAGCGGAAGTGGAGGATATCAGGAGCGCGTACCTGATGGAGAAGGAGATCCATGCTGGGGTGCATCTCCGCGACATGTTCAGGGGTCCGGACCTGCGGCGGACACTGCTCAGCTACGGAGCTAATATCGGCGGGACGGCATCCGGCGTTACCTTCATGTCGGGCTTCTCGGTGTACCTGTTCGTGCAGGCCAGGGTCGGCTCGCCCTTCGTCTGGGTCATGATCTCGCTGGCCATCGCCCTGACGGCCAACATGGCGGCGTTCCCGGCCATGCGCTACTTTGGCCGCCGCGAGCTGCTCATGGTCACGTCGCTCCTCTCGTCGGCCATGATGTTCGGAATGGCCATCGGCTACACCGTCTCGGGAGGGCACTCGCTGGCTGCGAGCAAGGCGCTGGTTGGGTTGAGCATTGTCTACACGTGGGTGTATGGACTCGGCCAGGGGCCGGTGTTGTGGGCGCTCGGAACCGAGGTCCCCTCGCAGCGGCTGCGGTCTCAGACGGTGGGCACGGCCACGGGATTGAAGTTTGTTGTCGACTGGATCGTCTCCTTCTGCACCCCCTATTTCATCAACCCGGACGGCCTGGGATGGGGCCCCAAGTACTGCTACATCTGGGGCGCCAGCAACCTCATCTTGGCCATCTGGACTTTCTTCTTTTTGCCGGAGACAAAAGGAAGAAGTCTGGAGCAGCTCGACGAGCTGTTTGAGAAGGGCGTGAGCGCCAGGAAGTTCTCGTCGTTTGTTGTCGAGCGGCAGCTGGTTGGCGATGTTACGAGCGGAAAGGGCAACGGGGATATGGAAGCGGCCGCCATTCAGGTCGAAAATGCAGAGAAAAGGGGATAAGCTAGCAAATTTTGACTCTCAAAGATACCAACTGTATTCAAGTAAGAGTACTCTCGGGTATGATTCCCATGTAATGCAATAACACCCCTTTACCATCGACCCCAGGTCATTAGTAGCACAGACAAGATATCGTACAAACATCCATCTAATGCAAAACAGCCCCCCTCAAGTCAATCCCCCCATCACGAAAGCTCATACCGCCTGTCGTTATCAAACGGCGCCTCAAACACCGGGGACCGAACCGCGGGCATCTCGGCGCACGCGTACTTGTCGGGCAGCGCGTGCTCCGCAACAACGACTGGCGGCTTCCCGTCCTCAACCATACCCCTATTCACATCCTGCTTCCTCAAGCTCCTCCTTCGGCCGCAGTACCAGCCCACAGCAACAAGGAGCATCACGCCAAACGCGGTACCAATGCCCACCCCGACTGCTGCGCCCGTCGACAGGGCCGTGCTCGTAGCAGGCTGGTCAGTCGCGGATAGGGGAGTGGTCACTGGAGTGGTGGTCGTGGCGGCGGGGACAGTGGTGGATGATGTTGTTGATGCTGTGGATGATGCGGATGACGTGACTGCCAGTCTCAGAGTGGTGGACGCAGCACTGCTGGTGCTTGTCGTGGTCTCGGCTTTGGTGATGTTGAAGATGTTGGTCGCAGAGTCGGTGATCGCGGTTCCCTCCTCCCAGACGGCGATGGCGAACATAGATGAGATGGTGAGGTCTTTGGTCGTTCCCACGATCCAGGTGAAAGCTGTGGCACCTACTTGATCGTCTGTGAAAATGTGCGTGAGCTGCCTATTACTCGCTGAGGTGTTTAGGAGTGGACTTACGCGTGATGAACTCAAAGGGGCCCTCGGTGTAGTTCCACTGGCCGTTGTATGTGGCGGCCTTGGTTGCATTGACCTGGTACAACACCACCGACAGTTTCTTCCCTTCGTGCGCGGGTGTCCATTCGATGTCGAGCGTCGTCCCCGTGACGAGAACGGGGTTCTTGCTGGGTTCGACCAGGGCCGTGAATGCTGGCGGCTTGATAAATTGCATGGTCGAAAGAGCCGTCGGCAGACACGCGAGTGCCACGACGGCCGTGTGAAACAAGCGCATTGCAACGCGATCTGGTCAGTCAACCGCACCGGGTCTGGTTTCGGGCTGGGACTCGGAGAGTTTGGTTCTGAGAGAAGAAGGGACATTCGAAGTGGCACAGCCATCTCCAAGAAATCCATGGCCCCCAAGTGGCAACCAGGGGTGCTCGAGCTGCCAAGATTGAAGAAGGATTGGCTGCAGTGTTGCGGCGCATCGGCAAACTGTGAGTGCCTGTTGGATAGCCGCTCATCGAGCCACTCCCATTCGCGGATGAGCGCGAAGGAAGCGCCCGCCGCTCAAACGAAACGCCCGCCGCCATGCCCCTGCCTCCACGTGGATCATCTTAACCTTATCTTCCACTTCTTTCGCGGCGGCCAGCCCAGAAAGGTTAGGAACACTTGAACATGAAGACACACGACGGACTTTGAGATAGGCGCAGGAACATCTGCTATCAAGACTTCACCCCTACACTCAACAGCATTGCCAACCTCAAAGAGGACGCCTGACCCCAAGTCCAGCACATCATCCGTCATGAATCTCAACCAGCCCTCACCCCAACCTCAACCCCCCTCACCTCCCCATCCCCCCTCCACGCCTCCAGCACCCTCAAATACGCCGCCATTCCCTCACTCCAGTTCCCACTCCTCGCCTTCTTGGCCATCTCGGCCGGATCCGCCGGCTGCCTCAGACTCTCGCCCTCCGACGTGATATACCCCGGCGTGCACCCCATGACCGTCGCAAACCACGCCGCGCGCTGCATGATCTGCATCGACCACGCCTCCTCCGCCTCGCTCGACACCTCGATGATGGCACCTTTATTTCCAGTCTTGGCCTCGGCGCGGCTGATGATATGCGCGATATGCTCTGCGCCGACGTCGAGTGTGAAGACGTTGTTGGCGGCTTGAGCTGATTGCGAGAGCGGCGCGAAGAAGAGGTTGGGGAAGCCGTGCGTGCAGACGCCGTGGAGGGTCGCCGCGCCGTGGGTCTGCCACTTGTCGTCGAGGGAATTGCCCTCGCGGCCGTGGATGGTGATGCCCGTGCGCACGGCCGGGCTGCCGCCGCCGATGGCGGGGGTCACGTAGCCTGTGCTGAGGACGAGGATGTCGAGGGGGTATTCCTTGCCTGCGACGACGAGGCCGGTGGGGGTAGCGGCGTCAACGCCCTTGCCGTCGGTGTCGATTAGGTGCACGTTGGGGAGGTTGAAGGACTGGAGGTATTCGTCGGAGAAGGTCGGGCGTTTGCACCTGGTTCAGTCAGACATATTCTTGAGTAAAGGAGGCCAGATGGGAGAACATACCACGTCGGATACCACGCCTTGAGCTTCTCGGCCGTCTCGCGGTCCTTGACAATGGCCTCAGTCCGCGCCCGCACCCGCTCGGTATGCGCCACGTCCAGTTTGTACAGCCGTCCGACATGCTGGGCAATCTTCTCGGGTGTCGGCTCGACGATGCCGTGCCGGGGCGAGCCGAGGACGGCCGAGTAGGCGGGCATCTCGGTCCACCCGTCGGCCACCAGGTTCTCCTGGCCCTCCTCGGCGGCGTCGGTCAGGTACGAGTCGAGGTTCAGCATGCGCTCGCGCTGCCAGCCCTTCTTGTTGGCGATCTTTGTCTTCCTGGGGGCTTGTCAGCAAGTCATTTGATCAAAGAGGGCCAAGGGGTTCACCTACCACTCCAAGGGGTCCGTCGGGCGCTGCCCCCGCCATGACACGGCCGACGGCGTCCGTTGAAACACGTACAGCTCCTTGGCGTACTTGGCCAGCTTGGGCACCACCTGGATAGCCGTCGCGCCGGTGCCGAGGATGCCCACCCGCTTACCCTCAAGCCCCGTAAGCGTGGCATCCTTGGGGTTACCGCCCGTGACCTTGTAGTCCCAGCGCGCAGTGTGGAACAGCGGACCGGCAAAGGTCTCGAGCCCCGGGATTTTGGGCACATGCGGGTTGGTAAGGATTCCCGACGCAATCAAGACATACTGCGCCTGAAGCTTCAGCTCGCGGCTCTTCTCCCCCGGACCGCGCCCCTCAGTCACGTCAACATTCCACAGCTGCGCAGCCTCATCCCACGCGGCGCTCTTCACATTCGCCCGGAACAGCGCCCTGTCCCGCAGCTTCCACTGATCCGCAATGCGATCAGCGTGCTCGAGCAACTCAGCCCCCGTAACATACTTGCTGCTGGGCATGTACCCCGTCTCCTCCAGCAGCGGCATGTACGTGTAGCTCTCAATGTCGCAGTGCAGCCCCGGGTACCGGTTCCACCACCACGTGCCTCCGAAGCCGCCCGCCGCGTCGACGAGGAGGATGTCGTCGGGCGAGCGCGCGAGGCCGGCCTCGAGCAGGCGCACGGCGAAGAGCAGGCCACCGTAGCCGGCGCCGAGAATCAGGAACTTGTGCTTGGCTCCGTCCTGGACGGGGGGCTTTGCGTTGAGCGCCGCGTGGTCGGCCCAGGGGTCCTCGGCGAGGGCGCGGAACCGCTCGCTGCCGGCTTCTTTGAGGCGGACGAACTGGCTGAGGCCATCGGCGCGGTGGCGCTTGGCTGCTTCGGCCGTGTACTTTTGCGAGAGCTCAAAGAGCTTGAGGTCCTCGGCGCTAGGGGCGGCGTGGGCGCCGTTGACGCCGTTGGTGGCTTCGGTTGATCCTGTCATTGTGGCTGTTGTGGTTGGGGTGAAGCGTGATGCTGTTCTGTGCTCGCTCCTGAGGTGGACGTGAGGTGCAACTTATATCGGATTCGTGAACTCGGGGTCCTCCTTTGCTCGATTTCCCGTCTTGGCTCGATTCCGTTCTCCCCGCCGCCAGCAGAAGGATCGACATGGATGGTCCAGGCTCGAAAGCGAAAACGACCACAGCATGCCTGTCGTATTCGTTCCGTCAAACGCAACACGCATCGCCTATGCAAGTTGACGGCAGCACAACGGCCTTGGGTGGCATTCGACCACGCACATTCGATACAACCGCTTCATCTCCATGGGTCGGCATCGGGGAGGAGTCGAAAGTGCGCGGGGAACGAAGTATTCTGCATGTGGGTGAGGTGGGTCGACTTCCTCCTCGCTCTTGCAGAACGTCGTCCTCGGGGCGACGCGGTCTGAACAAGTCCGAGGTCTTTGAGATACTGTCAATGGCCAGACTCCTTAGCGAGGTTGAAGCTGTCGTCAACTGAGGTCTCTGTCTCAAAGGGGCTCTCGAGCCGTTGACGCGAGAAACCTTGGCTCTCTCGGGTGACGGAAAAGGTGTCGATCCACTTGGTTCCCACGATTCGACTTCGCCAAATCTCCACACGCTAGCTCGATACCGGGGCGTCCGGGAGACCCCTGCGTGCATGACACCCCACTGGACATGCCGGCGGCCGCTCCGCATCGGGCGCCAGGCATCTACCATTCTGCAAATGGGGATGCCACGAACAGCACTGCTTCAGTGCAGGAAATACGAGTATTGCCTGGGCGGGGCTTTTCTCCCCCTCATCGCCAAGCCATTGGCCCATGACGGCTTCTTCAGTGCCTGGCTCTTGCCATGGCGTTGAAGAACTCGGGTTTAAGAGTTGACCTTCGCGCTCCGAGTTTCACAACAAGAACTCCCAAAACTCACGTCTGACTGTCAACCATCACCATGGACCCCAGCTCAGTCCCCGACTTCGACGACCTGCCCAAGGTCGAAGGGCAGCCCCAAGGATGCGCCTGGGGCGTCTTCGACAAAGACGGCAAGAAGGACGTCTACGGCACCCTGAACTTCCTCACCCCCAAGATCATCGCCGCCGCCGCCGCCGAGGTCAAGGACGGCGTGTCCATCTCACTCAAGTGCGTCCCTGAAGTCCCTCACGAACAACAAAGACCGCAATGCTAACGGACGACCCAGCTGGCCCCTAAACGGCATCAAATTCCCCCTCCCCGGACGCAAGCCGCCCACCCACCGCCCGCAATCCCTCAGAGAAATGGGCATGGACTGCGAGGGCTGGGACGACGAGCTCGACTTCAACACCCAGTTCAGCAGCCAGTGGGACAGCCTGTGCCACGTCACGACGGCCGGCACCACCTACAACGGCTTGCGCCCGACCAAGGAGGGTCTCTCGGTCCAGTCGACGGCCGACAACACCCTGCCGACCATCGAGCACTGGCACGCGCGTGGTGGGTTGGTGGGTAGGGGCGTGTTGATTGATTGGAAGCGGTATCATGAGGAGACGACTGGCTCGGTGTATCATCCGCTGGATGGGTCTCGGATTACGGTGGAGGATATTGAGAAGGTGGCTAAGTACCAGGGCGTTGAGTTTAAGCAGGGGGACATTCTGATTGTGAGGACGGGATACACTGAGATGCTTGAGGCGCCGACGCCGGAGGACTTTGCCAAGTTCCAGGCTGGGACGCTGTCGGGCGTGCATGGCAGCGTGGAAACGGCGCGGTGGGTATGGAATCATCGGTTTGCTGCCGTGGCTGGCGATGCGCATGGCTTTGAGGCTATCCCGGCGCTCAAGCCTGATGGGACGCCCGGTGGCATTTCAGATTTGGGTGAGTCCGAATCATCCGCCCCTTCTTGAATGTTTGATGCGAGTTGCTGACTGTCAACAGTCCTGCACCCTTGGTTCCTCAACCAGTTCGGCATGCCCATCGGCGAGCTCTGGGATCTCAAGGCGTTGGGCGAGTACTGCAAGAAGACGGGCCGGTACAGCTTCCTGCTGACCTCGGTGCCCCTGAACCACCCGGGCCTGGTCGCCTCGCCGCCCAATGCTGTTGCCCTGTTCTGATTGCGCAAGGAGCCGACATAGCCGGCAAGCCAAATTCAAAGTGCTGGTAATATATCAAGTTCAGTCTTGCCTCCCGTCTGTCTCTGCAGTGCCAGCCCCTGAACATGCCAGGTGCACCGTCCTGGCGATAGAGTCGGAGGGCCGCCAAGAAGGGGCTTTCTCGTCATTTACTCTCTGCCTCGGTGGTTGATTGTCAACTGTGCGGCACGGAGTCAACGTGTTACACCTGTCCTACCACCAGCGCCCTGACGTCCAATGGAGGTACAGTTCAAGAAAGCCTCTTCAGGGGTTTCCGCCCCCGCGGATCAATTCTTGGAATCTACGCCGCAGAAATACATGCCTGGGACTGACGATTCCGATTAACTGAGGAAGAGGCTTCGTCGCCGCGCTGAAACAAAACTTAAATCCTTTAGCATAACTCGCTCCTGGCTCTGGTCTTAGCAATAATCCCCAACCCTCACCGTTCCGAAGTGAGTACTACTGAAATGGGTTTCACCGGCCTGGCTGGGACTTTGCTCGGTCCCCTGACGACAACATGGACCATGGCACCGAGCTGCACCGTCCACGTCCTGAACTGCGCGACCTGCAACGAAGGCTTCCGAGGTCAGAAGTGTGTCGTGCCCACGAGCGGTACGGGTACGGGCGGGCCGGAGGACAATACAGATTGCTGGCCACCTGCCCGGACGCAGATAGCTGCGCCACGGCATCCCTTTCTCGGATGGGGCTATTACTCGCCTGGCCTGGCGTGTCCCGCGGGATACACGACGGCCTGCACGGGCGAGTATGGCAAAAGGGCGGAGTGGGCAATGGAGTTCACCCTCTTTCCGGGCGAGACGGCTGTGGGCTGCTGTCCTGAGTGAGTCTTGGCTAGTCGAGCCTCCGAGAGAGCAGTCGCTGACGAATGTTCAGGGGCTTCAAGTGTGACAACAACAACGGCAACACGTGCGTTGCCGTCGTCACGAGCGGCACGCAAACCGAGGTTCCAACGGCCATGTGCTCCGGATCGCAGCTGGTCAGTCTTGCGCAGGCCACCTTCCCGGATGTCATCACCACCACTGCCACGACCACCGGGGTCGGCGCCGCAGGCGCCGTGGTCACCCAGGTCGTCACGCGCGAGATAACCCTGCGGGCGCCGATGTTCCAGCTCAACTACCAGTTGTCGGACCTGGCCTCAAGCGCATCATTCGCGTCTTCAACAACCGTCTCGGCGCTGCGCGCAACCTCCTCGGACGCGTCCACTCGTGGCGAAATCGGCGCCAGCACCACCACAAACAGCACTCCGTCCGCCAACACGGCCAGCGCCTTCGCGACCTCCTCCGGCCAGAGCGGGCTCTCCACGGGGGCAATCGTAGGCGTGGGCATCGGCGCCGCGCTCGGTGGCATCGTGCTCGGGATGCTGGCGATCCTGTTGTTCACGCGGAAGAGGAAACGGAAAGAGGCGGTGGCGATGGACCCCCAAGGAGTGAATTCTGGTCAGTGGCCTGGTGAGCCGCACCCAATCCAAGCGCAAAAACATTATTACGAGGCCGACACGACCGTCGTGGCCGAGATGCCGATTCAAAGTCGATTCTTCCCCGGTTTTGGCCCCCAACCAGTCGAGATGCCGGCCAGGGCGGCCTGAGTCATGCGGGCGATTTGGGGGCGCGGAGTTGAGGCTGGAAATTTCAGAGAAAAAACCGCATTTTACGTGTTTGCACCTTTGCCGTTTTGGGTAATTCGTTGGGCAGGCGGTCCACTTTTCACTCCTTGGTGCCATTTTGAGTTCCTGCCTGCAGCAACAAGTTGGAACTCGGCCCCAGTTTGGGGGCCGTCCCGCGTCGGCCCTTCCGTTTGGGGCTCGGTCGGCGGCGGATCTAAGAGTGTTGGACCTGCCTCAGAGTTTCCATTTATGGACGCCATCGTGCCTCCTTTGTCTTGAAAGTTGACCCTGGGATTAGGAAATTCAACGTCAACAAACCGATTCTTTCCAGGCAATTTCGCCTCAGTTCTCAATCTCTCCCAACTTCTCGGAATCACAGTATCACACCACACCAAGCATTTCATCACGACATCCCTAATAGTCCATCACACCCAGGAACTCACAATGGTCGCCAGTAACCCAGTACCCCCCATCACCCTCTTCCGCGGATTTCCCGTCCGGTGCTGCTACGTAGCCTCGCCCTTCGTCAACAAGCTCGAAGCCCGCCTCCGGATCGGCGGCGTGCCCTACCGCGTCGGTTCCGGGTCCGTGTTTGCCGCGCCGCGGCGGAAACTCCCCTACGTCGAGGTTGATAACGACAATGATGCTGCTTCTTCAATCGAATCGGGCGGCGTCCCCCCACGCAAGCTGGCCGACTCGACGTTGATCGCCCGCCGGTTCATCGAGGATGGGTATATGGAAGACCTGAATGCGGGCCTGACGCCGGCGGAGCGGGCAAAGGACCTGGCTGTGAGGGCGTTGTTGGAGGATAAGCTTTATTTCTACCAGGTACACCCCCCAACTGATGATATTGTGCGGTGTGTAAGATGATCGTTGACGGCAGGTTTAGGTCCGCGAGCGATGGATCGACAACTACTACACGATGCGCGACACGGTGCTCGCCCACCTCCCCCTGCCCGTCCGCGTGCTCGCCGGCTACTTCATCTCGCGCCAGGTCAGCAGCATGCTGCACGGCCAGGGCACGCTGCGCTTCACGGCCGACGAGGCGGCCGCCCTGCGGCTCGAGGTCTGGGAGAGCGTCAACGCCATGCTCGTCGAGTCGCGCAACAGGGCGCAGGAGGCCGGTAAGACGGGCCCGTTCTGGGTGCTCGGTGGGCCGACGCCGACTGAGGCGGATCCGACTTTGTTCGGCTTTGTTGCGTCGGCTCTTAACTGCAGCATGTAAGTGTTCGCCGGTGTTCAGTGCGATGCGTCTGAGACTGATGATTTCACAGGGCACCAGCCACGGAGGAGATCGTCCGCGGGTTTCCGGTCATCATGGAGTATGCGGGGAGGATCCACGACCAATACTTTAGTGACTATGAGCGTTGGCGGGGTTAAGGGGGGCGATGAATGGGAGGTTGTCGAGGGTGTATGATTCATGACTATGGGCTCAAAAGTGTGTACTCGTACCATTACCAGCGTATACAATTCCGCGGCAGCGATTTTCGTCTTTGCGCTGGCCACCAGATGTGTACAGTCTAGTTAACCCTTGTTTGTTTGTTAGCGCGCGACTTACGTAAAAAAAAAAAAAAAAAAAAAAAAAAAAAAAGTGAAGAGGGGCTTTCTCCATTTCCTTTTTATCTTCCTTTTCGTCTTCCTTTTTATCGTTCTTTTCCTCTTTTTCTTTTCTTCTTCTACTTTCTTTTCCTTTTCCGTTCTTTCTCTATCTCCTTCTTTTTTCCTTTCTTTTTTTTCTCTTTAAAAATAAAGGGGAGGGAAAGCATAGTCAATAACTATTACCCCTAATGTACCCTGCTAACAAACAAACAAGGGTTGAACTGTAGCAGTCCTCTTAAGCCGCAGTGTCTCTGTCACTGACAACTTGAAACGGCTAATCGGCTCGCCCGAGACTCCGAGACACCAACCCCAGACGAACAAGACCACATGCCTGATTCGGCCATTGCCAAGTCGCAGGATGCCCCGCTACTCGAATACCGCAACATCACCAGACCGGATTTCATGCGATCCAATTTCCAAAGTGGATTGCAGGTGAACGGAGAAAAGGGGATAAAAAAGTTTATCTTCCCCTTCAAACCTCAAAGCCAGTCCTTCCGAGTTCGCTCACCATACGCTCTTTTATTCACTGTCGCTCATTTATCGCAAATCCCAACAACACCATGCACTCGTTTACCGTCCTTTCCGCCCTCGCGGGCGCGTCGCTCGTTTTCGCCAAGCCGCTCGCCGCTCCGGCGCCGGCGCCCGTCGTCACTCCCGCTCCCAACCCGCACCTGGCCAAACTCGCCCTCGAGCGCCGCGCGCCCAAGACGACCAGCAGCGAGAGCGAGTGCGAGTCCAAGGCCGACGCCCTCTGGGAAGAAACCAGCTCCCTCGGCCTCGAGTTCGACGACGCCCTGGCCCGGTGGTTCCAGAGCCGCGCCGAGGCCGCCGACTCCGAGACGGCCACGGTCCAGGACGTCAACGGCATCTGCTCCGTGCAGTACGTCGCCGCCTCCGACGTGCCCGCCTCCCTCTCGTCGGCCTACTCGGCCTTCACTAGCGCGTCCGCCTCGTGGGTCAGCAAGGCCCGCCCCACCGTCCAGAGCGTCGCCGACCTCTGCGGCGGCGTGACCAGCGCCGGGCTTGAGGTCATGCTCGCCACCGACTTTGACAGCTGCACGTCGCTCTATGGGTTGTACATGTCTGCCGCCCTCGCCAGCCTGTCCTCGGACGACGCCACCGGCGCCGCCACTGTCTCGTCTACGGGGGTGCACAAGCCCGCGGCCACCGCGACTACGGGCGGTGCCAAGCCCACCGGCACCGTGACCTCGGCTTCGGGAACCAGCAGCAGCACGGGGGCGGCCGGCGCGTCGGCGGCCAGCAGCTCGCTGTCCACCGGTGCCGCGCCAAGGGAGACGGGTTTCGCCGTCGCGGCTGCGGCCGCGGTGATGGCTCTTGCTGGTGCCGTGGTGGCGTTGTAAGGATAGGAAAGGTCAGTTGAAGGGACGTCCAGGATAGAATTACAGGGTAGAGCTTAATGTGTACATGTAATCTACCAACCTTGGGTACTATGTATGTCAAACTACCTTAGTAATCGGGCCTTGCTCGCCGTCTTCCACCTCTTGAGCTCGCTGGTCCTCAACGATTACCCGACTGACCGTCCCGGTCAGTGGCTGAATGAAAGGAGACAAGCACCAAGTCCATGGCAAGAGAGATATACCTTAACTGGGCTGTAAGAGACTGAATGGACGCCGACATTCTCCTACACATTCACTTCCTCGTGTAGGTCAATCTTGACCTACCACTTTCCCATCCCTACATGCTCCTCACGAGATTATCACCCAGTTTGCCGCATCCTCACACACGTCCATGGCCACCTTGACACAATGGCCAAGAGGGACCTTGTGCTGGCGTATAAAGACCCTGCGTCCCTCCGAGACGCTCCCACCCTCGAAAAAGCGAAGCTGGGGCGCCGAGCTCGTCTTGGTGATGTACCGTCTGCCGTCCCGGGCGAGCTGTCCAACGGGCCACCATTGCAATCCCTCGTCCAGATATCCCTTGTTGGCCCAATCCCTCGCCAGCGACTCGAGCTGTCTCAGGCTGCTCGTGTTGTCCCGGATGCGCTTCGCGAAGATGGCAACGTCGATGGACCGGAGCCAGTGCGTCGGGATCGTCAGCTCCAGAAGCCCCGCCGGGACCAGGAGTCTCCTGGCGGTTTGCCGGGGCGTTTCTTGCAGCAACGTCGTGAGGAACAGTGTCCTTTGTCGCTCGTCCCTCCTAATCAGGTGCTTGATGGTGAGGTCCAGGTCGTTTCGGGCGTCTTCCTCGCTCACGCCGAGGTACTCGTCGCCGTCGAGCAGGCGTACACTCTTGATGCTGTTGCTGACGGTCCGGGACGCCTTGGAGTTCATCCTCTGTGGATCTTCGGTGACTCGGACATATCTTCCTTGGGCGCACTGGGTTTCAGACTCCTGCCACTTCAGCAAGCCGGGAGCGACGTGGATGCGGGCCATGGCGGCCGGATCGTCTTCCAAGGTCCCGCCGGTAACCAACGCGGACGTGTAAGCGACGTAGCCATCGGTCGCGTAGGCCAGGTCCGTGGCACCGACGTCGACAACGCTGGGAAATGCCGCCTGGATGGCCAGGTCCCGAAACTTCCAGAACGGATAGCCGGGTCTTCTCCCAGGCAGCACGGGCCGCAAGGATTCGTACTCCCTTGTTGGATGCGCCATGGTCATGTCCCTGATCAACCGCGCATATCTCTTGAGGAGAAGAGGCTGTGTTGGCCAGTAGGTTGCGTGCCGTATGCGTCGATCGTGGAGGCTCGAGACCAGAACCTGGCCAGCCAAGTTGATGGCGTGCTCGACAATGTCGCGGTCGTAGTCCAGGTACTTTGGGCCAACCAGCATTGGCTCCGAGTGCTGACTCAAGTACTCGTTGTAACAACTGTTGACCAGCCGCCCAATTGCGTCGACATCGTCCGGATTGTCCACCTCGTAGTCGCGTCGAGCAATCCTGGACTGAATCATGGCAACCACGTTCCGATGGCGCTCGTGGTCAAAGTTCTCCCTCCAGCCCATCTCAAGCAGTGCCGCATTGTACGTCCTTCTGTACCAGTCCGAACAAAGGTCTTTGAGGCAGTGCTCAAGTTGCCCCGTCTCACTGCAGAGATGGCCCGACTCGGTAGCAATCGTGACAAACGCACCCGCGAGGTGGCCCACGACATCGACAACCGGTTCCGCTGGTGCAACAGCATAGACCTGGGCTCGGGCGCTTCCCCAGGACGAAGGATGCTGTGTTGGAATGTTCATTCCGTCGTGGTTGACTCGGATGATGTGGTCGAGTCTCTCGTGTTCTCGGAACCTGGTGATTTTCCAGCACTCCTCGGAGAAGTTCTGCTGCTGTAGGCGGATGTGGAGCTTGGCAGACCTCGACAGTGGTCGAAACTGTGTCGCCGAGTCACTTGGTTGGATCGGGTGGTCCTTGACAAAGATGTCGGTCTCGTCCGGGCGTAGCCACTTGAACAATGTCGCCAGCCAGACGCCTGTTCTGCTGCCCTCAATCTCGACGAGCTGGTTTTCGTCATCCTGTAGGGCGTCAAACACGCTGTGGGTGACGCTCGCGAAAACCCTCATGTCCTGATCAGGCTCGGAATAGAGACCCCCAATGTTGGTGTTGGTTTGACCAGAAACGTGCATTATCTCTCGACTGATTGCATCGAACATGGCGGCTGGCGTGCGGTCCTGGGGTAGAAAGTCGGCGCATCCATTTAGGGCTTCGACAAACTCGATCAGCAGACGGGGGCTGACGGGCTCTTTGTTGAAGAAGCCCTTCAGCAACAGCATCTCGTAAATCAGCTGGCCCGTCCGCTCTGTTCCAAACTCCTTGGTGCAGCACGCAGCAAACAGAAATGCTCCCGTGGCATGCGGGCTTCTGGCCACGAGTGACGCCGTCGAGGGCGTCGCGATGGCGACAGGAATCAGGCTTCTGCGGAGTTGACGCGTTCTCAGAGCGATTTCGCCATCGGACAGGCGCGTGCTGTCGACCATGATCCATGCTCCGAAGTTCTCAATGGACTGGAGGGGAGCGCCCTGTAAGCCGTCATCTGCACAGGCGTTGAGCAGCGCCTTCACAAAGCCTCCAACCAGTGCGCCAATGTCCCACTGGAACTGGAAAAGGGATGACATGGTTGAAGCGACGCTCAGGGGTAGTGGAACTCAATAATTATCGGCGATGCTGGCGGTTTGGTCAAGGCTCCTCGAAGAGGCCAGTCAAAGACACCTGTGACCTCGGGTAGGATGAGGAAACAGAACGCGGTTGAGCTGCCGGGGGCAGCAAGGGATGCCTTCAACACCCATCGTTGATACCTAACGAGGCTCTCGACTGGAACATGGTGGGTTACACAACATACATACCCTTCCAACATCACAGTGGCTGAGTTTCTCGGTATGCCTGATCTGTCCCATGGCCTTTTCCCCCCACACTGAGCTCCAACAACAAAGGACCGGGACCCGAGCCTGCTCAATATTCAATTCACACTGAAGCGCTGTCATTTCTTTGCGTCATCGTCATGTTCGTGTCTCGCTGGACAACGCCCTCAATATCTAATTACCGTTCATGGCATAAGACGGCGGCCGGTTCACGGTGATGAATATGTGCGAACTATTTAGGGTTAGCAAGCCAGGCTAAACACCAGCATACCTGATGGTATCATGAAGTAAAGCACGGGATAGGGAATGGTGATTGGGGGCCCCAAACTTCGAACGACACGCCATTCATCCCACCCAGAAACCTAACCTCTATCCGAAGGGAGCTTGTTAAGAGCGTGGCTGCACCGAGTGCATAGAGCAAAGCTAACAACCAATGCATCATATCATTTCACTCATCCCCCTGCTTAATAACCATCCCTCAAAGATGACTCAACCCAGGGCATAAGGGAGTTAGCCCAGCAAAAGAAATCCCAGCCCAGCAAGAACTCGACCCCATCCGATAGGGGCACATCGCTACCCTCAGCAGGTCTAAATAAATCATAGCATAACAGAAAACAGGGTCTGGCAAAAAAAAAAAAAATAACAAAGCAATTCATGAGCCGCATCCTCCCGCTTCGTGACAAGAAGAAGCGTGACGTGATGCGGGGGTATCCATATTCCTCATCTCCCATTGTTCCTCCCTCCAAGGGGCAAAATCCCGTGTAAAAAGCCTCCGCGCAACAAACAATCCCTCCTGAACAGAGTCAACAAACATCTCGCCCCAAAATTTCCTCCAGAGCAGCCGGCAAGTGGCCTGTGGCTGGTCATTTTAACCCTTCCACCTAGGACGACCCATAGCGCCCATCAAGAGACCGACTCCTGGTCCTCATCATCCCCATTCGCACCCGCCGCCGTCGACCCCGACGCAGCCCCGCCCGACCCAGAAGGACCAGCCGCAGCAGCCTGGCTGCTACCCGCCTGGCTGCTGCTACCCGCACCCCCAGCGCCTCCTGCCTGGTTGTGCGTCAAAGCCATGGTGCGCGGCAGGTACGTTATCGGCACATACGGCGGATGATACACGTAGGCAAACGGGTTGTCGGGGCTGACGGGCCGGCCGGGGTGGCGGGGAAGGTCGCCCATGGTTTCGGGGTCGTAGGGAGGCGCGGAGGGCTCGATGGGTGGAGGCGGGGGCGGGGGTTGTGTGTCAACCACCATCTCAGACCCGTCATCGAGAATGTCCTCGTCCTCTAGCGCCTCAGCCTCTCCGTCGTCGAACCCAGCGTCGAGGGTTTGCAATGGCTGAGATGGCCCAGCAGTCGCAGGGAAGATGGGGTTTTCCAGGGCAGCTCGGCGGCGAGAGTCCTCTGCCGCGAGCATGCGGTTGAAGTGCTTTCTTAGGCCAACTACCCCTTGCCCCGAGAAGACGCAGAACACCGACCGTTGGTGGTCCGTGAACTCTGGAAGGTACGTTAGTGTGGAACTCACTGATACAGAGGATAAGAGAGTCTTACCTGGTGGCGCGGGCCGGGAGAAGTTCTCCAGATCGTCTCTCAAGAAGGCCTGCACCCCAGTTAAGCTGAGGTGTGTCAAGCGAGGGCAGCAGTTCAGCAGGCGGATAATGCCCTAAAACAAGTGGTCAGTAAGCACCAGGTAATATGAGATGATCAGGCCAGGCGGCTTCTTACCGTCTGGGTGAGGTTGGTGCAGTAGCTCAAGTGCACCCGCTCCAAGCAGCTCTGGCTGGTGCTGTATTCGCCGGGTATCAGATTGCCGTGGATGTCTCTGCGCATCCGAGGCCTACGGTTCGCATTTGCCAGGGCAATGACACTGGCGTCTGTGATGCTCGCGCACTTCACAAGCCCAATTCTCTTGAGCTTGGGGAGGTTGGCAAGCTTCGTGACCGAGTCATCCGTCAAGTTGGTGCAGCAGCCAAGGTCGATGTAGCGGATGCGGTTACACATCGAGACGAGGCGCTTAACGCCATCGTCCGTGATGTTGCTGCAGTGGCCCAGGTGGAGATAGTGCAGGTTCTTCCCGAGGCGGGAGATGGCATAGACGGCGGCGTCGGTCAGGTTGCGGCACTTTTGCAGCACGAGATTACGAAGCCGCGGCGCGACATCAATGATCTTCTCGATGGCGCGGTCCGTGATGCCCATGCAGCAGCTGAGGTCGAGGATGCGTAGATGATCATACATCCTGGAGGCCGGGAGGGAGAGGAAGGCCGAGTCGTCGATCAGCTCGCAGTTTGTGAGGCGAAGCTCTCGCAGCGCCTGTCCTTGGGTGAAGAGGGCGGTGACCGGCTCATTGCTGATCAGCCGACACTGCTGCAGGTCGATCTCGAGGATGTTCGGGCAATTCTCGGCGAAGGCGAGGACGGCGTTGTCCTGGAGCTGGACGCAGTCATTCAACTTGAGCTGCTCAGGACGTTAGCAATTCTGCAATCCAGGCCTGAAGTGTTGGGCACGGCAACCTACCCTCTTGATGTACCTGCACCGCTGGGCGAGCCGGATCAAGCTCTCGTTTGAGACCCTCTGGCAGCCCGAGATGTTCAGCCCCTGGAGTCGCGGACAGTTCTCTGTGATGGCGTTGATCGATGCGTCGGTGATGTGGTCGACAGCGGAGGCTTCGTGCGGTGATGGTGGGGGTAGAGAGACGTCGAGGGAATAGAGGTGGCTGTTGCCGGAGACGAGCGCAATGAGCCCGGAATCCGTCAGGTTGACACACCCAGTAAGTGTGAGCCGCTCGATCCGCTTGCATTCGGCCAAGGGCATGACGCTGCCATCGTTGACCTTGGGGGCGAGGGCAGCCAAGTTGAGGCGCTTGACAAAGTCGCGGTAGGAAAAGAAGGGATTCTCGAGGGCGAGCGTTTTGCAGATGGACTCGTGTTTCTCCCATGTCGAGCACGAAGGACGGTGCCACAGGATGTCGACAGCATTCCGAGCCCATCGCTTGCAGGTCAACATGACATGCAGCAGGTCCGCGGAGCTGGAGAGCTTCGCAAAGACGGCGATCAAGATCTCGTTCGGCAGGCGCTGGATCGGCGGAATCCACTCGTCGTTAACGTTCATGTCTTGAATATTCGGCACGCCGAGCGAGGTCTGCGAGTCGTTGCCGGCGAGAAAGAAGTCGGATTCCTCATTGTCGGGAGGGGCGGGCGAGCTCGACGACGACGATGAACGCGAGTCTTCGGGCACGGGGCGGGGCAACGACGAAGCCTCGAGCTGTTCGTTGGCGACCACGCCGGCCATGAAATCGATCGAATTTCCTTGCCTCGCCATCGTTGCTGTGTCAGTCCCGCAGCGCAGCACGCGGGCTGTTGTGATTGTTGTGTCGAGGGGCGTTGATGAGGGGAGGTGATGGTCTGTGGAGGCAGTTGATGTGGGATGTGAGGTGGAGCGGGCTGTTGGTGCGACGAGGGCCTCCGTCTTTGGTAAAAATGGCAGGGGCCCTGGCCCAGACTCGCCTGGCTGGCCGCTGTGTGGCTGGCAGGGAAGGCGCAGACAGCGTCTGGAAGCAGCAACTCGTTCCTGGCGAGCAAGTCGCGATAAGGGTCAGAATGATCAGGATCGTTGAGTGGCGCCAGATACCGTGATGGCGCGGTGAGTATGGAGTTGGGATTGAAGAAAGGAGCAAGGAAGTAATTTGGGCAAAGTCAGGTGAGTTGATGCAAAATGCGCCCAGCTTCGATGTGTTGATGAAGCCGTGTTGCTGCAGTGGGTGCAGGGAAACAGTAGGCAGGAAGGAAGCCTTGGCAAGCGGAAGACTGAGGCGTTGGCAAGGCGGCGGAATAGGCAAGGCCAGACGACAGGAGCGGGGCACGCTGACGGGAGCAAAAGCAAAATCCTCCACTTTTTAAGCTGGTCACACTCCAAGGTCACGGTCACGGCCCGCTCCTGGTCGGCGAAAGCTGAAAAGCGATATGGCGATGTTGTGGTGTTTCCCTTTCCATGTTTTACTTACAGTGTCTTTCAATGGCCCAACATGTATTCACCTGGTACTCAGATACAGATAAAACCCAGCTTCCTTATTACGGTTCCACCCGACTGTTTGAGTTTGATGCGACACCCGTGCTCGTTGCCTCGCCTGGGCACGGTCTGGCACAAACCGCTGCTCAGGGGAAGGCGGCCGTACCTGGTACTGAATTCAAAGACAAACTCAGTTAAGGTACCTTGGATATTTTGAGTGAAGTGTGGCCATACAATTCTCATCAGGAGAGTATGAGTATCTTACGGCTTCGTAAAACGGTCGAGCTAGAACTGCCGTCAGCTTAAGATCCTGTGACGCAGTCGGCCATCGGGCATCTGATGCTCCGACCATTGCGTATGACCTTGGTCATGTTTTGACTCGCAACTACGGCGACTCTTTCGAATGCGCGAGATTGGCATCCCAGATGATGCCAGAGGAGTTGATGTCCAGCAGGCAAAGAGATGACTTGAGGTGATCTCGTGGGTTGAATTGGCGGCTGCACTGGTATCTTCCAGCCGGAGCCCGGGGGTCAGAATATAATGGGAGAACGGGACTGTTCTGACTCGGTCCATGTCCAGCCGGCATTCTCATGCAATGCGGGGAGTCCTTCAACAAAAGCCTTGTTTTTAGTTCGACGCACTGGGGACTGTGACGCCCGTGTCTCGTGGTCGGAGGGTGGGAGCGGCTCTTGAGACCAGCGGGAGTGAAACAATCCGGTTGTTGTATCCAGCTGACGCAGCTTCAACTTTGTTGGGTCCAAGGTATCAGACGCCCCGTTGAATCTCCCATACGAAAGGGCAAACAATCAACAATTTGGCCAATGCAAATCGATAGGAAAGGTGATCGGGAGATTCCATTGTGGGTTGAATCTCCAGCAACCAAGCAGGCATCGGTTGACACCCGGGCCGTGCGCCAAGCGAGCCGGGATGACGAACGGAGGGCTTGGCGGCGCTTGGCCCGGCATGATGTCAATTTTCTGGCGCAAGCTTCGGAGTTCGACTTGGGATCGAAGCACGAGCCGGACATCAACCCCGACGCGACTTGGTATCCAGCCGAAGCGGGGATTCAACGACACAGCTCTTTCAGGGTGATGGAACACAGTCAAAGCTAAACAACAAAAGGAATACCAAAACACGATTGGGTTTGGACAAAGACAAGAAGGAAGGAGAAACAGGAGCCCACCATGTTCCGGCACTCCGCAGTCCGCCGGCTCGCCCGACCTCCAGCAGCCGCCAGCCCGTTCCGCGCCCAAATCCCCCACCGGACAATCTTCTCCCGCCGCAACGAGAGGAGGTCCGGCCGGGCCGTCGAGAACCTCAACATCCACCGCCTGTCCCAGCAATCCGAAGAATACCACCGCAACCGGCGCATCTTCCTCTGGTCCGGCGCCATCGCCGGCGTCATCTCGTTCATCTACACAGCCTGGAAGCTCAAGGTCGCCCTCTCCAAGCCCGCGAAGCTCGACACCAATCTCCCCTCAACCGACCCGCTAGTCTCCCCCACCGCCGCCGACCGCAAGGTCGTCATCCACGACGAACAAGGCAACGAGATCGTGCCCACAGGCAACAGCACCGTCCCGACCTTCCCTCGCACGCTGCACCTCCCCTCCTACACCAGCCCGATAACCACCCCTCCCCCGCTGGCCAACGAAGCCCTCCCCACGCCCACCACACCAACCATAACCCCACCGTCCGACACAACCGAATACACCCTCGTCGGCCTCGGCCTGCGCACAGTCACCTTCCTCGGCCTGCAAGTCTACGTCGTAGGCTACTACGTCGCCACCTCGGATATCGCGGCCCTCCAGAACGCCCTGACAAAACGCATCAACCCGATCGCGACAACCCTCGTGCCCAGCGAGCGCGAGCAGCTGCGCGCCGCGCTGCTGGACCCGATCGAGGGCGAGAAGACGTGGGACGAGCTGTTGGCGAGTGGAATCCCCGCGCGGTCCGCGTTCAGGGTGGTTCCTGTGCGGGATACAGACTTCCATCATCTGAGGGATGGGTTCGTGCGCGCCGTGCAGGCGCGGGCGGGGCCGGAGAATATGAAGGATGAGGGGTTCGGGGAGGCGATGAGGCAGTTTAGGGGGGTATTTAACCGCGGGAGCGTGCCGAAGCGGAAGGAGCTGCTGTTGGTGAGGGATGAGACGGGGAGGATGAGTATTGCGTATGATGCTGGGGCGAGCAAGAAGGAGGAGCGCGCCGCGGGGAGGCAGTTGATTGGGGTTGTGGAGGACGAGCGCGTGTCGAGGGCGCTGTGGTTGAATTATTTGGCGGGGAAGAAGGTTGCCAGCGAGCCAGCGCGGCAGGATATCGTTGAGGGGATCATGGGGTTTGTGGAGCGACCTGTTGGGACTGTCGCGTCGCAGGTTGTGCCTGTGGTGAATGCGAAGGTGTAACCGGGCTTGTGGCCCGTGTTGTGTGTAATTGTTGTGTATACTTTAGAGCCTCTCCAAGGGACGCAGGAGCTAGCGCATTGAGGATATTACGCTCGATTTCTACATGCCGGCTCTCCCGTACATGGAATGAACCCGTGTGGCCTCTCTGGCCGTCTATGGTACCAGTAATTCGCCTTGATGCTTCCCGTACAAACGCCTCCCACTCCTCAAAGTGCGCCCGCCTCCCTCAGCAGCTCCTCAATCTTTTTGCCGTTCTTGCCATTCTTGACGACCGCCTCGAGGTCCGAGTTGCCGCCGATGTGCTGCCGGCCGATGAAGATGTTGGGCACGGTGCGCTGGCCTGTCATCTTCTGGAGCGCGTTCTGGATGTCGTCGCCGTCCTCCTCCTGGTTGAGCTCGATGGCCTTGTACTTGGCGTTCAACCCGTCGAGGATGCGCTTTGTGTTGTTACAGTAAGGGCAGTACGACTTGCTGAATACCACTGAGAGCAAAGTCAGCCGCCGTCCAAGAAAGGGCAAAGGAAGGCGAGGAGGACTGCGCAAGATGACTTACTGACGGCATTCTCGTCGATGAGCTGCTGGGCTTTCTTCTGGGCGGCTTCCATGGTGACTGATGGCGCTGTACCGAAGAGTCGGCGAAAGATGAAGGACATGGATTCGGTGCGGTGTGGCGTTCCAGAAAAGAGGGTGATGGAGGTGAGGGGCAAGTGGAACTCTTTTATAGCTCCCGAGCCTCCAACTGCACCTTGAGATGGCAGGTACCAAGGAGATGGATTCCGGCAAGAATTTGCAGCGGATTTGTCAAGCGGGACTACAGTACCTATCCAATCGCGAACGCGAAACCACACCGAGCTTCAGTGCCGGATTCTAATAAGACAGTTAATTAACAATTGTTGAGAAGCAATGCTGACTGAGCAGAAAGATGCTTTTCGAAAGCCGCTCTCGGCAACTTCAATCCCGATCTCAGGTTTGATGCCGTGGACCCGCGCCAAGCCCATCGATTTGAGATCCGCCTTCCCCTTTCCGGACGGCAGTGACCAAGCGCCCGATGACGCAAGTGGTCCGTGCAATTCCATGGCCTTTTGACCCCTGCGAACTCAAAGGTGCTGATGATGTCTGGCAACGATGTGAGCAGAGCCGATAGTGGCCGAAATTCCACAAGTGTCATTCAGCTGAGGCGAGCCAGGCTTGTGATGAAGTGACGGACAGTCGTACAAGCGCGCCATCACAAAGTGAGGCTATTCAGGCTCCGGTTCCGGTGAGTAGTGGGTTGACTGATCGTGTGTTGGAGGAGGAGGCATGACCTCATCGGCGTGGGCCCTGATCTGTAATCTGCTGTCATCAAGCCGAAGGACAGCCTTGTGAAGCCTGTGAGAGGCAAACTCGGTCGACTTGAGATGATCGTCGACAGCCCAACTTTTTGGCAGGTCGGCCGAGCAATCCGATAAGGCGGCCCAATCGCCGGGGATGATCCACGTCAAGACAAGACCCTGCAGTTGCAACGGGACGAGGGACACGAACTGCAGAACCAACAACTTGGTGCCGGTTTTGGCCACGGACACGGCAGGCAGGCACTGTTAGTATCGAGCATCTGCGACAGCTCGATGAATCCCCTCCAGGATTCGGTTCTCAATTCAGAAGTCAGCCTTGTTGATGCAGTCCTCAATTGCGACAGATCTGAGAGTTCATCAATGTTGAAGTGCAAGGCAAACATTCGGGGGTCTTCGTCAGAATATCATTCTTGGACTGGGCAGTGGGCTCAGGCGTTGCCCCACAGTGGAGGCGGGGTCTCGGACCACGGTTCCACCTCAACCTTGACAAACTGAAATTTGGCACCCTCGTTGTAGCCCCAAGGGCCCCCGACCGCGACCGCCATCCAACCTACCCATTTCTCGGGACCGGACAGACTTCAGCGTGACCTCTTGCCCCCAACGCGGCGATCTTCACAAAGGTGCTGTTTTGTTGCCAATCCGGAATCTTGGTGTGAGCCCAGCACCCCGTTTCTGCTTCGTCCCGCGAGCCATCGCTCTCCTCTCCAACGTGGTCTTCGGCCCCGCCAGTCATTCCCTCTAACTGATGCATCCGCCCAGCAAGCTTGACGATCCCCTGCGCAGCCGCATCCACCGTACCAGGCGACGAGCGGGCTGATATAATCCTGTCCTCCGGTCTTCCTTTTGCTTCCAACTTTTTCATTCGGTCATTCGGTCGACGGCATCTGTCGTAAGACCACACCCAAAACCGTCAAAGTGGCTTCCGGTTCAGGAGCTTGGGCATCACCTGGTGCCCCGTTGGCCAATCTCGCTGGCAACCTCACCTCGGCACTGCTGAACCTTCCGGCATCGCTGCGGCCGTACCTGGACACCGCCACTGAGCGACTGGCTGGTGCGACCGACTATCTCCAATCAACGACCGGTTTCTCACCGACTGTGATATACACCACCGCCGGCGCGGCTCTTTTGCTTGGTGCCATCCCCGCAGTCGTCGCTCGCAACGGACAAAACAACAAGAATTCAGGAGGCATGCGGCGCTATGGTTTCTCGAACCGCTGGGCCATCTCGCCCTTCAGCTCACAGTACGGCGTACCCGACGTGACGGAGCAAGACTACAGCTACATCACCTCGGCGGAGCTCGAAGCCGACGGTTACGACGTCCCCTCGCGGTCCTACGCCTCGCATTCTCATCCTAGCGACTCGTACTCCTATTCCACTTCCGCGCCGTCCCCGGTATACGGCCGGCACCTGCCCGAGGACGATGTCCTGCTCGTCAAGCACCAAGGCGTCACATATCCGGAGCACTTCCCGGCGTACTCCATCGGCGACGGGAAACTGCTGGTCAGCGACGTGCGAGAGCGCGTCGCCATGATCATGGACCTTTCCGATCGGCAAGCGAGACGGATCAAGCTCTACTACAAAGGCCGCCGGCTAAAGAAGGCCGACCTCCCGATCCGCGAGTACGGCGTCAAGAACAACAGCGAAGTCCTCATGGTCCTCGGCGACCCGAGCCAGGGCAGCAGCGGCGAGAGCAGCGAGGAGGTCTCGGTGGTTGGAGTCGACGGGCGGGATCGGTACGAGCGGCCGGAAGACTCGCCCCGGCACTCGCCCAGGGTGGGCAACTCGGGCAGGTGGGGTGATTGGAGCCCGCGGGACAGCAACCCTCAAGTCGGTCTGGAGCCTCCAACGATAGACGGCAGAAGAAGAGCCGGATCAATAGTCCGGACCCAATCGCCCGGATCCGCGGTCTCGGCAGCCAGCGCCCCCGCCGCCGCGCCTGTCGGCATCCCCGGCGGCCCCATCGAGAAGCTCAACCTCATCGCCGCCGAGTTCAGGAGCGACTGGTTGCCCCGGTGCCTCGAGTTTGCCGCCAACCCTCCGAAGGACTCCAAGCAGCGCGGCGATGAGCACCGCAAGCTTTCCGAGACTGTCATGCAGAAGATTCTGCTAAAGCTGGATGCGATTGAGGTCGCTGAGGAAGAAGGGGCGCGGGCGAGGAGGAAGGAGCTGGTGGTTGAGGTGCAGAAGATGTTGAGCAAGATCGATGCTGTTGTCAAGGGCAAGTGAAGGACGAGGGACCAAGCGGATCTCGATTTCGAGGCTTAGTCATGGCATACGTTTCATGGAGATATCCCTTTCTTCACTATCCTGCATAATCGTGGAGTTCTCTCTCCTGGCCCATGGTTGGCCAGTCTCTGTCTATTCTCATTTATTCCGTTTTCCGTGCGCAGCTGCATGGCAAGCTTTGGATGGAGTTCGGTATGGATGAGGTATTTGCATTGGCGGGCATGTGGGAAGGAGGCGGAAGATGGGATTCTTGGTCGTATCTCCCATCGCATGAATCGAATTCCCAGATGGACTTTTGTGGCTGCCACATTGCACTTGTCATGTCATCCAAAAGAAATGCAAACTGGTTTCCGGTGAAAACGTACAAACTAACTCGACCCATCAATGGTCGTCATGTTCCATGCCAACGGCCTTTTCTGCCAACAGGTGAAGATGATACCGGAGCATCTGGCTGGCCACGAGGGTTCCCATGAAGAAGGTTGCTGCCGTTGCCTGCCGCCACACACCGGTGGGTCTGGGGAAGCACATCCAAAAGCCCCACCCTTCGGGCACGGTAGGTCTAACCCTACCGCCTTCTGCCTCAGGCAGAAAATCCGCACTTGGCTGCGCACCTCCACCGCCTCCGAATCCGGCCTAGCGCAGATCCGGCGGACTGACTGCACACGGCCAATTTTCAGCACACACAAAAAAGTCGAAGAACGACCATCAACCATCACAAGGGTAAGGAAGCAGCCAGCTGCTACTCGATCAGCCGGCGTGTGACTGATCAACCTTTTCTTTCTTTCTTTTAGCCCACGGCACCACGGCAAAATGTCTTCGTTCGAGTCTGTGGTATGTTGATCCTCGTCGACCCCCAATTGACGCACCCTCGAAACCTCCGCACGCGCCCGCCGCCCCGAGATCGCGATGCACCACGAAACGAGCAACGGCACCGAGACGACTGGGCGGCGGAGAGGTGGGGGGTGCAGTGGGAATGGGAATGCAGGAGGCTGACGAGACTCTGCAACAGGTCGTGATCGATGGCAAGGGCCACCTGCTTGGCCGCCTGGCCAGCATCGTCGCCAAGCAGCTCCTCAACGGCCAGAAGATTGTCGTCGTGCGCTGCGAGGCCCTCAACATCTCCGGCGAGTTCTTCCGCGCGAAGCGTACGTACCACCTTTCATACTCGGTATCGGTTGGCATCTTGGGGGCGGGGATGGGAGTTATGGATCGCATTGAGTCGGGGCTTGAGATGGGAACAACACCACGGAATTGACAGCGAGAGACTGACAGTCGGACACAGTCAAGTACCACGCCTACCTTCGCAAGATGACCCGGTACAACCCCACCCGCGGCGGTGAGTCGAGCATCCACGACCGATAATCCGCGAGCTTGCGAGTCTGACTGCCCGCAGGTCCCTTCCACTTCCGCGCCCCGTCCCGGATCTTCTACAAGGCCGTCCGCGGCATGATTCCCCACAAGACCGCCCGCGGTGCCGCCGCCCTTGAGCGCCTCAAGGTCTTCGAGGGCGTCCCTCCCCCGTACGACAAGAAGAAGAAGATGGTGGTTCCCCAGGCTCTGCGCGTCCTGCGCCTGCAGCCCGGCCGCAAGTACTGCACTGTCGGCCGTCTCAGCCACGAGGTCGGCTGGAAGTACCAGGACGTTGTCGAGAGGTGCGTGCAACACGGGACATGCGAGGCCGCGCGCCGGCGGCCGCGAACACGCCGGAATGCTGACTGGGAGACAGGCTCGAGGAGAGGCGCAAGGCGAAGGGCGCTGCCTACTACGAGCGCAAGAAGCTGGCCGCCAGGCAGCTGTCCGAGGCGAAGAAGTCGGCGAAGGTCGACGCGAAGACGACCGAGGCCCTCAAGGCCTACGGCTACTAGAGATAGTGGCCAACTCGCACACCTCCTTGTCCTTTATGCGATTTCACTCTAGATTGGCGCGGTGGTTCAGGGCATCAACTTCATTTGCGTGGATGGTGGGGATAGGCAATGGCTATCTGACTCACTGTGCGTCCCAGGCTTGGGACCTCATAAATACATGAGATCAACCAATGGAGTCCGAGGTTGCACGGGATGACGGCAGCACACAACCAACAAACAAAAAATACCCCGGCGCTGGCGGAGAGGGCATCGTGATGGTGATTGGGCAGGGGGCGGTGCTTTCTCAGGCATGCCCCTCGAAATGACCGCTGAGTGCCTCGGCCAGTGCCCCGCTCATGCTGAATAAATGACCATAATCTGTACTGCGCCAGTTAGCTGTGAATGCAAGGACGAGCTGGGGTGGGCTGGTGAAACCAATTTCGTGTGTCTTTTGACTTGGGTTCGAGAAGTGATGGTGAAACTTGGGACTTGGCGCGAGGCGCGTCTCCCCTTGATCTGATCTGGCGCGTTTCCACCTGACGGAGGACGCGTCAAGCTCGACCTGGCGATCCATGAGATGGGCTCTGGGATGGATGTCCTTGTGGTGGGTACGATGACGTATTTGGGTCAGTCAAGGGGTCCTACACTACATGGGAATGGATATGGATAAGATGCCCAACTGTCCGTAAGAATGCTTCTCGAACCTCCACGGGCCCAGTAGCAAGCCCGAGTTTCTGGACCTGAAGTTACGGGACGATTGGCAGGCAACTGGACTCGAGTTACTAAAGATAATTAACCCAGCAGTTAGATGAGTCCCCGCGTAGAGCAGGACGGCCTCTCCGGTTTGTTGGTGTCTTGCTCCCATGCTTAACTGCATCTTCCTGGCGAAGGACTGGAATTGCTTCGTGGGCCCTCACTTCAAAGGGCTCGTCAGCTACCTAATTAGGTCACTGTGAGGTATCAAGAAAGGTACCCAATGGTGTTACAATCTGGACAAGAGTCTCAGACCGAGACGGCGGCGACTTTTCTGTCTGTAGCTTGACTGCTCTGCTTTATCTTTCCGATGCTTGGAGAACCCGGCCTCTTCCAAAGGCGGGCGTAGTGTGTGGTCGGCCTATTAGTCCGGGGCTTGAGAGACGACAAGGACGAACCCTAATTTGATCTGAGTGACAAGCCGGAACCAGGCATTTTGGGTGTTTCAGAGCAGCGTGGTGTCAGACTGCCTAATTTACAACAGAAGATGTCATGTCTCTTGCAGTGCCCATTCTTTCGTTTGGTATTCATCATATTGTTCCTGGGTCATTGTAGAGCTCAATGCTGTCGCGTCGACGAAGGACACGAGCTTCAGGTAAGGTACCTGGTAAGCTTTCAAGTTCATGCCCACCAACATGGGCTGACGCAATGTATTGCACTGAAGCTTGGCTTCAATGACAATGATTCTGGAGTGTGTTGACACGGAGGAAGCGAGGAAGGAACGTTTCGCTTCAGGTTACCAAGCTTCTCCTCCATACCAGGTAGTTACCTGGTATCCAAGGACGGATTGGGTGGCGGCCCTTTCCCATGTGAAATCCCCCGCGCCGTCACTTCCCCAAGTTTTGCTTCACATTAGCACTGATACTCGACCGAGCTACACGGTTATGTATTTTAAGGGTTTTGAACGGGGTAAGGAACAGGTCAGAGAACAAACTAAACGAGTTCGTACATATTAGACCATCTTCGAGTTAAGTGATAATTTATTAGTATTAAAATTCTTGATCAAGGTCACATTGGGGAGAAGACTTAGGACCTTCCAGATCCCAGAGACTTGGAGTTTGATTTGAAGAATGAGGTAATTCCTAGAGATAGCTTGGTAAGAGAGCTTCTACTAATAAGCGAGAAGATACTGCATGTTGATAGGGATGAAGTTCAACAACTTAAACAAGACTTGACCTCCGGTCTGAGCTCCCAAGTGGACATTGTGTAAACCCTGTAAGAAGTTGGAAAGTAAGACTAAAGCCGCGTTTAAGGTATTTATTGGCATTGACCACAGAATGATGACCATGGGGATTGCGCTCGATTCCGCATAATAACCTGGAAAGTTGTGTAAGACGACCTTTCGAGGATGATAAGTTACCTGCTCAAATGGGACCTCCCACGGGCCACAAGCCGGGAGATGTTGGTTTACCCCAGGAACCCTCCATTACTAGCTCATTGCCTTTCAATGGGCCGCTCCTTATTTATAGTCCGCTCCGAAGTTCCGGCTGTTAGAAGGGGCGGGAGCGATGGTAATACAGCTCCGGACTTTGGGAGGCAAGAGCGATTGGATTTGCAGGCTTGCAGCGGCTGGACGGCCTGACCCAGGTACCTTACAGCTAACCAACCAACGGCTTAAGGCCTCAAAGCTGTTAAAGGATATGAATTGAAAGTTACTGGCTCAAACCCATTAAGGTATCTTTCTATGCTGGTGGACCTTAGGCGTTTTCAACTAACACTACAGACTAAGTTACCTATCAAGTTAGCAACTAATAGAGCCGTTTAGGGGCCTGGGCAGTCTCAGAAACTTCAAGTTGAGCTGCAGCTATTAACCAATGGGAAAGTTGAAGACAAGATTAGACTTGAGGGCCGAACGAGGAAGAAAAGAAAGAACAAAGAAACGAAGAAAAGGAAGGGAAAGAGATATGTTGTTCTACCCGCTTACTTCTGAGTTCCATAGCACATAACGTACTTGCATAGCGAGCGGCGCAGCATAGCGAGCGGCGCACTTTTTCCACTTCTCTATCCTCCTAATTTCATC
>JAMAKQ010000142.1:0-54530 GCA_023628475.1 Chaetomiaceae sp. PF1801
TAGCTTCTGCTCCCAAGGCGAAGTCGCTTTCCGCTGGTATCCACAGGAAGTCAACCGAGTTCCCTCTCTGTTGATGCTGTCTTGCCAACTCGTATATTTGCCGTATGGTGCCTTGGCCAGATTGTTGACGCGGTTGTTTGACTGCTGCTAGCGCCGACTGGTTTCTGGTAACGATGGTGATGTGCCTGTGGCAAACGCCGGCCGGCAGGTTCTCCAGGGCTCTTGCGATAGCTGCTAGCTCTGCTGTGTATGGATTCTGTTCCTCCCTTGTCCCGAGGGTCATAGAGTAGTATGCTACGGTCTCGCCGGCCATGCTGAAGAGAGTGTCTCGCCCGATGCCACCCACGCCCACCATGCCTTTTCTTTCAGACGAGCTGGTTGCGATCACAATCCCCGATGCTTTGTTGGCCAACTCGGCCGCCTTCACTCGGTCGGCCTCGATTCTCGGCCGCAGGCGAGGTTCCCAGGGTGGGAGGGCGTACTCGTGGATTGTTTCCATACGGTCGACTCGTGCTACTTCTGCCACACGGGCAATTCTCTGAAGCGGGGAGACGAATCGCACTGTTGGCCGGATCTTCCTGAGCGCGAGGGGATGGGTCCCAGGCAGTGTGTGGATGTTGACCCAGAGTCTGATTGCTGCCCGGGCGTGTCGTTCTCGTACCGGGTGGATGCTCGCTTCAGCTTCCGCCACGGCCGTCGCCACGGTCCGAAAAGCTCCCGTGATGGCCAAGGCCCCGATCTTCTGCGCCCTGTTCAACCAGCCTAGCGCCTTCTCCCCACACGCATGCATCCAGACGTTAGCGGCGTAGTCCATGACCGGGGCTACTGTCGCAACAAACAGCTGTCTCGCTGTCCGTGGGGAAAGCATCTTCAACCTCTTCAGAGCTAGAGCGGCAGCGAGGCCTTTTGCAGCCGGCTTAGCAATGTGCTTCTTGTATCGGAGCTCGCGGTCCATCACGACGCCCAGAATCTTTGCACGCTTCTTTGGTTTGACTGTGTCGTCCTTGACCAGGAACGGTCGTTCCGATAATCGCTCCTGATTCCTTGTGAAGTGTACGATGGCCGTCTTTTCGCATTCAAACTGAGCGCCGCTTCGCCTCTCCCAGTCCAGTGCCTTGTCAATGATAGCCTGGATGCCTGCGCGATTTGCCTCGGCTGATGATCCTACCACCCAGGCTGTGTAGTCGTCAACGAAGGCAATCGACCCTCCGTTCGCGTCGATCTTGTGCTGCACCAGGTCTGCGTTGAAGAAGAGGAACAGTATCGGGGACAGCGGTGATCCTTGCGGCAGTCCTGCTTGGGGCAACTCTTGCCGCTCAGACGTGAACCCGTTTACCGCAATTGTCGCTGTGCGCCTGGAGCAGAAGGCATCGATCCACCTGACCAGGGCCTCTGGTATGCCTCTTGCCCTGAGCCTCTGGAGCAGCCTGTCCTTGAAGACCCCATTGTATGCACCCTTGACGTCGAAGCTGACCAGGCTGAGCACTTTCCTGGCTCTCCATGCCTTGTAGATTTGTTCTTGAAGCAGTAGAAGAGCCTGCTCAGCAGAGCGTCTTTTCCTCGCTCCGAAGTGGTTCGCAGGCAGAAGGCCAAAGGTCTCCACAGCATAGGACAGGCGTTCCGCAATGACCGCCTCCAGTATCTTGCCGAGCGTGGAGAGCAGCGAGATAGGTCTCCAGGATTTGGCCAATGTGTAGTCGCCCTTCCCTGGCTTCTTCAATGGGATGATCTTGGCGTTCCTCCATTGACTAGGAATGTCGCCATCTCGAAGTGAGGTCTGGAACAGGAGGAGCACTCTGTCTTTGACGACTGGCCAAAGCTGTTTCCATACCATTGCCGGCAGGCCGTCTTCTCCAGGTGCCTTCCATGGTTTGGCAGACTGGACCTTCTGTTCCACCTCTTCCATTGTCAGGTCCGGCATGTGTATCGGTGCCCGCTGAGGACGTTGTCCCTCGTCCTCAATCCTTTCCGGTAGCGGTGGAAAAAAGGTGGCCAGCAGCTCCTGTGCTTGCTCTGCTTTGCCCTCCGTGACGGAGCCGTCTGGTCGGGTAAGCGGGGGTATTTTGTCACCCATTGTGCCGCTGCCGGTTTGCAGGTACTTCGTTGCTTGCCAGATGTTCGCGTCGTCGGCCAGGAAGTCGTTCCAGTGTGAGCTTTTCTGTCTGCGGATAGCGTCGTGGTACTCCTTGGCTGCCGTCCTGGCTCGTTGCTCAAGATCTAAGGATGTCTGCCCCATCCTGCGTCGTGATCTCGCCTGGTTTCTCCAGAATGTGTAGGTCCGGCGGAGCCGTGTTAGGTCTATCGTCCACCACCGCTTGGCATAAGGTGACGGCTTGGCTTTGGGCGTCAGGCCGTAGACCGCCTCTGTTACCGCTGCCATGAGCCTGTCCGTCTGCTGCTGGACACTGCCATCCCAGGGGATGTTTTCTAGGTTCGACGCCACCCTGGTCCTAATCTCCGCCCACGGTGCATTCTTGAAGAGAAACCTCGTCTCCGTTGGGCGGTCTTCTACTGCGATGTCGAATGCCGTCTCGATCGCTCTGTGATCAGATCCGTGGTCGCAGGGATGAATCCTGCACTTAAGTAGCTGGTCTGCTAGTTCTGCAGAGGCCAGTACTAGGTCGATCGTGCTTTCTGCGTCCCCTGACTGCCATGTCTTCGTGCCTCTTGGGAGGAGGCTACAAAGGGAATGTTCGTCCATGAGATTGACGATGCGGTCCCCTTCGCCTTGTCTCAGTGGTGAGACATCGTCTCCTCCCCAGAGCTGGTCGTGGCGGTTGAAGTCACCCGCCAGAACGACGTCTGTTCTAGTTCCCGTTCTGTCTCGGAACCTTCTGATTAGCCGGTCGAGCTCTCTCATTGCGGCCTCCAGTGCTTCGTCGCTGCCACCCTCAATGTAGACTGACACCACCAGCACTGCCTGGTCCGGAAGTCGAATCTGTGCTGCGGTGAGGTCTGCTGACGGCACCGGGATCTGCTCAACCTCCATGTCGCTCCGCACCCATAACATGCTCCGGATTGGCCAGAGCGCCTCCCGCTTCGTTGTTGGTATCAGCTTCGTCCAGTTGTGATGTCCCATTGGGACCGTCACCACCGATCCATCTATCGTCCTTGCGTATGGCTCGGAGATGGCCAACACTGCATAGTCCTTGAGTCCTTTGTCGTTTAGCAGGCTTTGCTGCACCTCACTCCGTTTGTGGACATTAAGCTGAAGAATCTGAAGCGTTCCGTGTGCCATTATGCAACCCGCGCACCCGGCAGTTCTTGCTGAACGACTCGTGTGGTCCTCTGCATAACACGCACTTCATCACTGTGGCTTGGCATGTGTTGTGATGGTGCCCCTGCTCAGCGCACCGTCCGCATGTCTGCGGCTTCTTGCACGCAAAGGCCTTGTGGCCCAGCTCTTGACAGTTGAAGCACTGAGTTGGGCCCTCCCGGGGCGCAAACACAGCTGTGTAGGCCGATTCCCCAGCCAGATGGAAGTAGCGTGCATCTAGGAGCCGTCTCGCTTCGCTGCCCTTGGTTACATAAACAACCATCGAGCCATACGCTTTGCCCGAGTCCTTCCTGCTGAGCCAGGCGATCTTGGCGATGTTGACCTCATTTTCTCTTCCCAGTGCTTCCGCTGCGCCAGGGAGAATGTTCCCCTCTACGTCAAGGACCGCTATCCGGTTGGCATTATCGATCCTCACTAGGTACAACTAGTCCCTTAGCACGCGCACTCCTGGCACCGGTATCTTCTGCGCTGCTTCCTTGACAAGTGCAACTTCGCTTTCGTCTCTGCAGATCACTCTGATCCGGTCCGGGTTCCTGGCTTCCTTCACCACTGCTGCGCAGCGCCAGTTTCCCTGGTTCTCGTGTGTCTGGATCTTCGCCTCGATTGCCTTTCTTATATCTGCCACTTGGACTTTCCCTTTCTCTTTTTCCTCCACTCTAGATGTATCGATCGTACAGAACAGGGTGTCCGTCAAGGTCGTTGGCGTTGTGTTCGACACGGAGATGGTTCGCAGTCCACTCGGTTGGCTTGCTGGCGGCGTGCGAGCAACCTCTGCATATGACGCCCTTGGGCTCGTCTGCGTTGTATGAGAAAAGGTTGCGTTGCGAACGAGGGCGTCTATCTGGTCTCGGGCTTGTTTCAGCTCCTCAGTGAGCTGCTGAATCGCGTCTTGCTGTTTATAGACCACGTCGCGGGATTGTCTCAGCTCCTCAGTGAGCTGCTGAATCGCGTCTTGTTGTTTGCTAACCACGTCGCGCAGCTCGCAGATTGTATTCCGTTGCTCGGCAATTATCTCGCGCGTCTCGTCTCGTTGTTCGTTGATTGCCTCTAGGAGCGTCTGGAGCGCTGTTTTCCCCGCTTCAGCCTGGCCGTTGGCTCCGCCCCCGCTTCCCAGTACGCGTGTTCCTTTCGATGCCATGCTGCGTGTGGCATAAGTCGTGGTTCTTCTGGACGTGGTGGCCGCATCCTCAAGTGATTGCATCGCTTCACGGACTTTTGCACTCGGTTTCGGGGCGCGACTCGGTCGTTTCGGTGAGGGTGGACGGTCGGCCACCTCGATCGCTGTCTCGGTTTGCGCCGCCGCCGCCATCTCGCGGTCCCTAGGCAGGGCAGCTCAGCTTCTTAAAAGGTCGGTTTTCTCGCGTCCTCTTTCCGATGCTTCTGTCTCTAGGTCAACAACGCTGGAAGATCTGGCTGGAAAGTGGAAAGGAGGTTTAACTTCGAAGCTGTTACTCGCACTCAGTCAGCGGGCGAACCTGGACTCATCAGAGCTTCGCGTCATGTCTCGTTTGGTCAAGTCAACCAGCTCACCCACTTAGGTAAAGTGCCCGAATAAAACTCGCACGCTTTTCGCCTGCCTGAGGGCTTTCCCGGCCATTGCATTCACAATCAGTGCTCTCTGCTCCTCTCCGTCCCCTCTTCCCCAAAACCGCGATCTCGCCCGTCGCGTGGAAACCAGGAAAAGACCAGCGGCCAAAGACCTCGCAATTTCTCACCTCTCCATCTTTCAACCTGAACCATCAAATTTGTCGTTATCATGAGCCTCACTCCTGCCAACAGCGACAAAGGCGGTCTTCCGCCGAACAATCTGCACAACGATATCGCGGGCAAGAAGCGCAAGGCCGACGACGCACCCGAGACATCCGACAACAATGTCAGGCAAGCGAGCAAGCGAGCTCGAGACAAGAACAGTGGTCACTGCGGATTGCCATTGCATGACAACTCGGAGCAGGGAACGGGCCGTCCCTGGTGGGAGAATTACCCGCTATTAAACCCGGGATTAGACATCACCTTAGTCCGCAGTATGCAGTTCTCCAGGTCCCAGAGGCCGAGGCGCATCACAGGCAACGAGTGCGCCTGGTGCCTTGACAGACTCAGCGGATCTCATGTCCCGCAGGAGTATGCTGCCACGCACCAGCTCGACGGCTGCCCCTGGCCCGCCAACAGTGGCGCAGTCGCCGGCTGCCCCGTGTGCAACACCGTAGCACACGACCTTGACCGATGCCCCACCCGGGAGTCGATGACCGAGGAACAGCGACGGGAGCAGGCCTTCGAGTACCTCGTTCGCCGCCGCGGAGGCCTGCCGCCTTTGCGCACCACGTTGCCCTGGCCACAGCTCGCTGTCCACTCCTGCTTTGCCAACGTCCAGCTCCCCGCTGGCTATCCCGCCACCAAGACCTTTGCCATTGAGCAGCTTCGGCTTGGCCCCACGCGGTTCAAGAACTTCTTTGGCAATTGCAGCGCCAACAGGCATGCCCGCTTCCTCGACGATCCGGCCACCGCATCGATCGATACCATCCGGCAGAATCTCGCTGCACTTATGGAATCCGAGGTTTACATTCCGCACCCACAAGGCTACGACCCTCCGGTGGCCCGGGTGGAGAGAAGGGTTCTCCAAATCATGGACGAGATGATGTCCGGGCCGTCCAGTGACGTCCACCGTACGCTGCAGGCGGTTGAGGCGTGGGTTGCGTCCAGCCCGCACGGCCTGCTGCTGCCGTCGCCCAAGCTGCGCCGCCTGGCCCTGACCACGCTGCATCGCCTGGCGTCCAAGGAGCAGCAGCCGCAGATTGCGACCTACTACATGACGGCTGTGCTTCCGGCCGCGAGCGTCGAGTTCTTGTGTGGGCTTTCCGGAACCCCGGCTGCCAATCACGACGCCATGGTCCGCTGGCTGGAGGAGAACCCGGACGGCCATCTCGGGTCGGTGGGAGACCGCGCCAGGCTCCTCTTTGATGTCCGGCAGGCTCAGGGCAATCACCCTCAGGGCCGCAGCAACATGATCTAGCCCTACAACAACACCAACACCACCAACGACGACGACGATGTCGACCAGGACTCTAGTGACCGCGAACTCTGCCGCGCCCGCGACTTCCTGCGGCGCCGTTCCTAGATCAGTTGCGGCGGGCGGCACGAACAACCCCGGTGTTCATACGGTGTCTGTGCCTCGAGCGCAGACGCCTCAGGGCATACTCGGCCAGATATCGGCCATTAATGATCATCTCCCTCGCTTCACCTCCAGCTCAGAGTCAGACTCATGATGACTTAGGTGTCGGCTATTACCTTAGCGACAGGGAATTAGGGATAGCCAGTGGATCGGGGTCAGGCCATGGTCGAGCTCCCAGGGAAGCTGTTGTTTAAGTAGTGTAGCAAATTCATAGAGGTTTGCGCATGTCCTCAGGTCCTTCTGCCCCCATGTATGTCCATATCGTAGCTCAATGATATCGGTCCCTTCAAGTTGTACCTAAGATAACTATGCTGTCAGGTGTGAGTCTAAACTCAGTGTATATTGTCGCTTGAGATCTCCTGACTGAGAGTTCTAATGGTTTGGGCTAGTGGAATGGACGAGGAAGGGCTATGGAATTTTTGAGGTCAATCAGAGGGTGCTTGCGCTGTGCTGATGAAACCGCCATCGCTTCTTAATGTTCACCCCGTTGACCATGGCTTTCAGTTGCCAGTCGGTGTGCGCCAAAATGGAAACCTGGCGGCGTCAATCCCAATCTAAGACAACGGCAGGTACCCAGTCATGTAGAGGGGTGAGCTCACGAGCAGAGGCCTCATAAGAGCCCACCATCAGGTCCAAGAGAAGGGTCACATCGCGGACATTGCACTTGCACTCGCAGCTGACGGCCTGAGACCGACATAAGAACAAGACCAGACATGACATGAGGTTCTAAATAATTCCATCAGAATTTGCGCCCTACTCTAGCACACAAGACAGGGCATGTTTACAACTCTATCCCTCCCTCATCACTGTCGTCGTATGGTATACGTATCTCCTCCTCCTCCTCCTCATTCTCGTCGTCCGACCCAGCCTCAGAATCGCCGCCAGAATTCGAGCCAGAGTCAGACACGCGAGCCACGTGGTTGGCGAACGGGAACTGATCTGCTGCCGCGGCGTTGATCGCAGCCGAGGTTGTCTGGGAGGGATCGAGCCGGCCATGGTTGCCGGCTTCAGCAGGGTTGTTGCCGGACGTGGCGGGAGGCTGGGACTCGCCAGCTTGGTCGGTCGAGTTCTGGGAGTTGGCGCGGACGGGAGTATCCGCTGCCGGAGCTTGTCCGTGGTTGAGAACCGGCGTGAACCGGCTGGAGCTGCTTATGACAGCGCGGACGTTCCGAAACGGAAGCGTGATGGTAATGGACGGGTCGACGTGGACGAGGCCTGGGCCCCGGAAGCTTTTCATGGCGCGGGCGGCGGCCGGGTCGCTGAGCGCGGACGCCGTCACGCAGATCGACTTGAAGTTGGCCGTCATGACTGGTGGCGACTGGCAGAATCTATCGTAATCCTCGCCAGAGAGGTAGAGAAGGGCCACGCCACCGTCGCCGAATAGGGTGAGCGGCTCCAGGGTACCGACCACCCTGTTTGCGACCGAGTTAAGCGTGGCCAAGTCGGACACCCGCCAGTAGTCCGGTACCTGAACGCCATCGGTGTCTGCTTGAAGGAGGATCGGGGTCAGGGACAAGGGCAGAGCTGGGTATCGGTGCTCGCCGGCACCCACGGTGATCAGGGCGAATCGCAGGTGGGTGTTCCCGCTGCCGTGCGCCAGCAGTCCGAGCTGCAGAAGACAGGCAAGCAGGAATTCTCCGCGCGCAGTCGCCGCCTGCTCGAGGTCGATGCAGACGACTGTCTTTAAGCCAATGTCTTCGGGCTTCTTCACTGCGAGCATCTTGTCGGTTGCCGCCGGAAACGACCAGAGCTTCAGTCGCTCATCGTGGAGGGCTGCCGC
The DNA here is from genome assembly GCA_023628475.1 of Chaetomiaceae sp. PF1801. Lineage (NCBI taxonomy): Eukaryota > Fungi > Ascomycota > Sordariomycetes > Sordariales > Chaetomiaceae > Chaetomiaceae sp. PF1801. The sequence goes on from JAMAKQ010000142.1 coordinate 8,224, forward strand.
AAGCTTGACGTCTCCGGAAGCCTCAAGGAAATCGCTCAGAAGGGCAGTCTGCCACTCGGTCGGCTGGATGTAGATCATGGTGACGCTCGGGTCGTCCGCGAGCAGTGACCATAACGCGGGGACCGTCTTGGTGCTCTTGCCGCAAGCGGGTTGGCCTTGGATATGCCCGAAGGTGCAGCGTTGGCTCCGTGCTGCGTTGGCGAGATTATTGAGGTTGCAGTCGGCCATTGTCGTCTTCTTCTACGGTGGCAGTCGTGATGAAGATGGGTAATAATCAGTCAAAGCAGCCGATTTGCGGCACTGGACTGCGAGACTGCGTGGCCGGAGTGTTGGAAACAGCCCGGAATCCAGGAACCGAATTTGCCAGTGGCGGAACTTGAATTGAACGAAGAGAGGAAGAAACTGCCACTCAGTTGGCAGTAGTACTTCGTACCTTACCTTTAGTCAATGAAAAGTTGCCTTCTATAGCAGGGTTCTCTTGTCCGATGTCAAAAGTCAAGTCAAAACTGTTCATTTTGCTCGCCAAATTTGCTCCTTTCTGTTTGTTTTTCGCTTTGAGTTTTGTGAATCGAGTCCCCCTGTGGCCGGCCACAAAATTTGATTCAAGAGACAAAAAGCCACTCGACCTAAGCTTTTTGTCTTCCAATTTCCAAACACTTTCTTTGATTCCTTCCCGTCCCTCCTCCAAGCTCCTAGCAACCCGAGACGCGTATCACTCAACGCGTCAGCAATTTCACGCCGGCACTCTCCCGCAGTTCCCTCAACGAGATCCCTTCCCTTTCACATTCACAGAGCCTCGACGGGATGGCGACTCCCTTTTCTGGCAGCAGCGGCGGTGGCTTCGGCGGTGACGAAGACGGTCCGCCGTCGCAGGGATTTCACCAGAGCAGTGCCGACAAGAAGCGAAGAGCCGATGACGGGAAGGAGATTGGGGACGTTGGCCAACATGGCGCCGGGCACGAAAGCAAGCGAGCTCGGGCTTTGAGCCCAAGAATCGATGACAGCAACAACAAGAACAACCTGAACAACGACAACAACCATGGGGGCAGCAACCGGCCTTCTTTCCCACTCTCGTCCAACTCTTCGGCCCCAATCCCGCCGCATCTGAACCCAGAACTTCTCAACACGCGGGATCGCATCGGCGACTACATCATCACCACGCCGCGCGGATTCGAGATGGTCGCCCATCCCGACCTCGTCCAGAGCTTCGCGGACAAATTCAACAAGGGCCGACGCTGGGGGGAGAGAATCTTTACGTTCACGCGAGAACTCCCGCGGTACCCAGAGTATCTCGGCATGGGAAGAGCAGTCACTCGCAGGAGGGAACCCTTGAGCAGCATCTCGCCGGCCAGCGAGAACACTGAGGGGACGGACCATATCCAAGCCGGCTTATACGGACGGGCGCTGGTCCGCCTCAGCGACCAGGTGCGGCTGGTTCAGCACGGACATCTCACGACGTCCATCTCGGAGGGCCTTCCGCGTCGCGAGGCCATCCTCGCCGTCATGGGCTGCAAAGAAATCTCCGATCAGCTCGACAAATCGACGCCGCTCGCATATAATAGCGAGCTCCTTCTCCTTGCTCTTTTGGCTTTCCGTAAGTGGCCGCACCTTGCCGCCCACGAGATGCCGCTCGTGCACCCAGAGGCCCTCGACATGACCAAGTGGGCTGAAACCATCCACCGCCTGCAGTCAATGGGCATGTTGAAGCGCAACCCGGACCCCAGCACATCTCAAAAGTTGACGGGGATGGGCCACCAAGCTCTGGCTTGGCTGTCTCACGTCCGAAACTGGCGCGTCGCCTGCTTCCTCGCCTACATCAAGCGCGACATGCCGGTCCTCTCGAAGCGCGTCTTCGTCCGCCTGGCTGCCATCATCGAGTTTGAGGTTCCCATCACCGTTAAGCATATGTCTCGGGATGTCATGGACTGCGTTTGGGGCGACGTCGCCTGTGGCCCTGCCGCCTCGATGGTTGATCGCGGTCAGCTCTGGGTCGCGCTGTCTCTCTGGGAGCGGCTCCGAAGACAACACGCCGACTTTGCCGGCGAGCCCAAGGAAAAGGTATACAGCTTTGGACAGCTCACCCTCACCAACGCCGCCCAAATCCGCGATCTCGTGCTCCGTTTGGAGGCTGTGCTCCAGCTGCCGCCAGCGACGGACGACGAGATGGACCAAAGGCTCTCCGCCTCCGAGATGCTGTGGGTACAAGTCGCCCTGGCTAGTGCATGGGTCACCAACCTGATTCAGGTCCCCAGGAACTGGTCCCAGACACAGCCTGGCGCAAAACTTGCCCGGTGTGCGGTCCATGGCAGTCACATCTGGATCAACGAACAGGAGGAAGTCATCTCTCTCAGCGGCCTTGCGACAAAGGGCCGTCTCCATGCTATTGTATTGGAGATTCTCGAGTACCCGAACCATGTATTGGAGGCCGAAAATGTCGTCGTCGTCGACAAACGGGCTCTCGCGCGCATCGCGGAGCGGATGGGCACCAACGACTTCCGGGATGCCGTTGTCAGCACGTATGCGCAGCGGGCGTAAAGGACTGCGCAAGATTACGTGTACACAGTAATATCAGATTCTCTCTCCTTCTCCCTTAGTTCATTTGTACTTTTAGCACTGCACTGTCCTTTCCTCTCCCTCTCGTAGTGTTCCCGTCCATGTTTGCGAGCACTGTCTCAGTGTGACTTGCATTGGCTAAAGTGAACATGACCCAGGTGATATGAGCCAGCTGGAATAGCAACTTTGCTGTTTGGTCTGGTCTGTGTCATGGCAATGCAGTGACTTGGCGGCCCCAAACCGGATGCCGAACATTTGAACACAAGCACACAGTCAGAGGGCAAACCCGGCAAAGTGGCCGACAAACAAAGTCAAACAGCTATCACGGGGGAGAGAGAAAACGGTTAAAAGGTCGAGAAACTTTGCCCTGACATCCCGAAATGCAGGTCGAGACCAGAAACCCCTGATATAGTAGAGACAACGTTCATCTCCACGATTCCATCCGATAAAATGCCATGGCAGTCTTTTCCAAATCCTCTCAACTGCCAGGGTCGCCGGCCTGGCCATGTTTACTCGCAACCTCAAAAACCGACGTCAAAACTCCACAGCTCTCAAACTTCAGAGCCTGCACGCGTAGAAACGCGGCCCAGCTTTAACTTCGATTTCCTTGCCTATTACCTCAATTATCTACCTTACCTTCACCTAGCATACTCACTTCAACGACCCCCAAGAACCGCGATGTGCGTGGCAGTAAAGTACAACTGTCCTTGCTGCAGATTCCCCTACGGCAAGTCGGACTCCTGGACGTGCCTCTACAAGCCGTGCCCCCGCCGCCGCTTTTTCGCCGAGCTCATGAAGGCGGAACACTTTGAGGGCTGGCACTGTTCGACGGAAGGCTGCGGGTACAGCCAGGCTGAGCAGGAAGAGGCGGATCTCAGGATCCAGGCTGAGATTGAAGCCCAGCGTTCGGGGCTTTTTGTTGCGAGCGGCCTGGCGAGCAGTAAGTCGGCAGTTCCTTGTTTTTCGGATCTGAACAGCAATTTTTGCTAACTGACGGTCCTCGACAGATTCGGACAATGCCATCGGTCGCGCCGACAGCACGGAGAAGCTTGACCAGCCGGATAACGACATCATGGACATCGACAAAGAAGCCGATGGCCACAACGACGTTGCGGACGATTCTCCTCTCATTGAGGATGACGACGGGAGCCACCAGGCTGAAGAGGACGACCCCAGACGGCACATGTACACCGCGTCCCCCTCCTCGCTACCCGAGAAAGCCGCCGCCGACGATCCTACAACCAGGATCGACCTGTCGTCCTTCAGTTTCAGCACGCCTGTCGCAGGCCGCGTTTCCGAGCTCATTGAGGAAATATCCCGCTGGAGGCAGAGCAACGGTAATCCGAAGCGCTGGCTGCCAGAAGAGAACGAGCTGCTGCTGCTGCTCCGTGACCACGGCGTTTCGCACGCCGAGATCTCTCGGGTAAGCGCTTATTAGCTCAGTCATCCCAGTGGCTGTGTTCGGGGTTCGTTGCTAACCTCCGTTTGTGTATTAGAGATTCTTACTACATCGCAGCCACCTAGCATGTCAAGGTCACTTTTCCGAGATGCTCAGGGGAGTGAAGAGGAGGAACTGAAGGAGGGTACGTACGGTACGTTTGTCTGAGGAATGGCGCATGTTCTGGGACTCTCATGGGGTAACGACCACGACATTATCAATGCCTGGTTGCTTCATGTTATCGCTTCAGGTTGCTTTTTGTCCATCAGCATGTAAAGTACCTGATGTGTGGGATACATCACAAGGAATGGCTTTCTGGCCAAGGGGTTGTCTCCTACCAGGGACAAAAAGGGTATTATCGGACCCTAAATAGTGAGATGGCAGTGAACAGTCAACTCGGAAGTGAGGTACCTTACCTGTTACCTCTTTGCTCCGTGTCTGGGCAGTCTGGTGACTCTGGTCATGACCATGGTGTAACGCCAAAGCCAACGTCAAACGTCGAGCTAGAGTAGCCATCAAGTGATAAGGAATTTAAGGATGCAGTAAGGTACTTAGGGGTCATTCTTATCAAGGAATTCTGTGATGTAATGGAACCCCTGAGAAGCAGTGCTTTGACATCTGATTGAGGTCAGAAACTGTAAACTGAAGTTTATAATTAAACTCGAAATTACAGTAAATTACTTGCAAGCCCGACTGCAAAAGCTCCACCAGGCTTCTCGACCTCCAACTCCGAACTTCAAAGTTCAAACTTGCACCCGCAAAACACAAAAACCGATGTCGACCCTCCCCTTTTCCATCCCTCACCTCGACCTCCTCCAGTAAGAGACCAACGGCGCCATGTGCCTGACAGTAAAGTACATCTGCCCTTCCTGCAGGACACCCTCCGGCAAGTCGGACTCATGGTCCTGCAAGAGCAAAAACAAGCCCTGTCCCCTCCGCCGTACCTTCACGCGGCTCATGAAGCCCGAGCACTTCGAGAACTGGCACTGTTCGGAAGAGTCCTGCGGCTATAGCCAGGCCAAGCAGGAAGAGGCAGAGAGCGAGATTCGTGCCGAGATCAAGGCCCAGCGCGCCGCCGCCAGAAGCGCCGCAGCGCTCGACCTGTCGTCGTTCAACTTCACCCCCGCCGTGGCAGACAAGGTTTCGCAGCTTTACCGGGAAATTCTGGACTGGAAGCGGACGAGAGCCCTGACGCGCTGGTTGCCGGATGAATCCGAGCTGCTGCAGCTCCTTCGTGAGAAGTTAGAACGGCGTCTCGTATGCTGTGATCGTGCAGGTAAGCAGCACCCCCGGGCCAAATAACTAATACCCGTCCGCCAGGGACGATGCTGACCTCTGCTGTGTACTTGAATAGAGGTTTCTGCCCCACCGTAGCCAGGCAGCGTGCCAGACGCACTTCTCTGAGAGGCAGAAGTGGGCGAGATGGGTGAAGAGGAGGGATGAAGAAGGATGGGAACCTTCCGAGCCTTTGGGGCAATACATAAGGGAGGCGGGAGACTTGATAAGGGAAAGGAGACGGGAGACTTATTAGGGGAATAAAAGGGAGGCTGACGGTATTACTTCCTGTATCCCCCTCGTGTGCATACCATGTAGCCCTGGGAGCGAGAATCGTTCGAGACTTGATCAAAGACACATGATCACAGGTGTAAAAGGACAACCTGAGGCTTCAATGGGAAAACTGGACAGGACGCAACAAGCATTCTACTGATCTAGCTGCTAGACTACTCCAACATGACCCACGCGAGTCGGTCGCAATCGCTCGCCCAGTCATGTCGCCTGAGACAGAAACGGGCCGGCTACCTTGAATCACTTTGCGTCCGAATCCGATCTCTCATCCAGGTTGATGTTGACTGGAAACTGGGGCAGGTAGTCCGCCGCTCGATTCCTCGTCGTGAACGTAAGCAATGGGTAGCTCGTGGCCGCCCGGGCATTCCTGTCCACCGAGGCATTCCTGTCCATCGGACCGTTCCTGTTCACTGGGCCCGGGTTCCTGTCCGCGGGGCCGGGGACGTTTGTCCTGCCGACCGGACCATTCCTGCCCACCGGACCGTTCCTGTCCGCCAGGCCCGGGTTCCCGTCCATAGGGCCGTCCCTGTCCTCGCCCTGCTGCTCATCCTCGGGCTCCGGGTCGTCCTGGACGAACCCCATGATGTACCACATGCGGGCATTGGGGTCGTTCATTCTGTCCCCCGCGAGCTCGGTGATTGTGGTGATGGCGGTGGTGGGATGGGCCCGCAGGAAGTGGATGACGTGGGGACGAGGGCCTTGGTTGACGTTGTTGTTGTTTTTGTTGGTGTCGACGGGGGTGTTGTTGTTGGTGGTGGCGCCATCGTTGTTGTTGTTGTCGTTGGTCCCGTTGACGGTGTCATTGTTGGCGACGTCGTCGTCGGCAGCGGCGCTGTTGTTGTTGTTCTTGATGCGCCAGTTGTTGCGGCGTTTGTTCCACCGGCGCTGGACGCGGTGGTTCTCGTTGCCGCCGCGCCACTGGCCATGACGGCGGGCGGGCCTCCTGTTGCGCTTGTTGTCGCGCTTCCTGCCTTGAACGTCGCTGTCCTCGTCGTCCTCATCGTCCAGGTCCATCCCGTCGAACCTTGCCGTGTCGCGGTAGTGTCGCTTGTTGGGCGGCCGACCGCGCTTGTCGCCGCCGGAACCACCACCACCGGCTCCGCTGCCTGCAGCGGCAGCGCCGACGTTTCTGGTGCTGCTTGCAACCTCACGAGACATGTTGGAACCCATTTTGTCGACAGATTCGAGAAACCAAAGCGAGAAAGGTTTGGGTCTACAGCTGGGAGGGTTCTTGCTGCAAGTTGCTGGTGGCGAGTGAAAACGGGTTTCGGTGGTGAAAGGAAAAGGTCTGGAAAAAAAAGATTTTTAACCTGGAAATCGAAAATTTCTTGAATCAAATCGTGGGAGAGTGAAAGCGAACCGTGTGGGCAGAAAGTGGCAGAAAGGCGAATGCAGCGGGCAGGAAACAGAGGTTATGACGGGCAGAATTCCTTCCATCTCAACAACGACTCAACGAACGAGACAGTCAGCTTGTGTGCCAAAGGCTGAGAGCAGTGTCACCATGCCATGTTGTCTGTTATTGGTATCTTTTTGGACTGCTGATGGTCTACGTGCTTCAGGGGTAATTCACACAAGCCAGCGGCAGGCCCTCGGTCCGCACCAACATTTTACGTCTCTGATGCTTTGTAGGCGACGTTAGTGCTGCTCTTAGCTGAAATGGTGTCAGAGTACGGACCTAGGTGATCATTGAGCGATTTTGCCAATGTTGGAGCCAAACGTTGTGATTCCCTCCAGTCGAGACTGTCGAGGAACAAGCTTGACCTCTACACAATATCTTTTTTTCTCCCTGCACAGTAGCACCCTCTTTTCCCATTATGCCCACCCAAACAACTGCTCAATCTCCTCACTTCCGAGGCCGTCTTGCCCTTGAAGTGGATATCGAGCATTCGTCGCACTTCCAGGTCTTTCGTGGCCGCAGGTCGATCTCTCCGGTACTTGCACTTGGCATGCAGGGCAAACAGCCAACACTCGAGAACGATGTCTCGGTTTCCCCTTCGCTTGACCGCTTGGCGCCGTGCTGACTGGGCCAACACATCGTGTGTTTGACGGTTCGATAGGACGCTGAAGGGCGGACACGCCGACAGTGCCTGCGCCACTTGCGATGACGAGTTGACCATCAAACACCCTTACACCCTTAAGACAAGCTCTTGTCCAACGTGTTGCCCACAAGTCTCCTTCCCACAACTCTTGTGTTTTCTTCCTTTCAAGTTCATCCCGTCGATCCCAGCAAACCTTCTCATCTGTTCCCAGCCCGCGGCGATCGACCGAGTTCCATGACCTTGTCCCACTTCAAGTTTCCTGAACCAGACCGACGCCAATCCTTCAGGCCCTGCCCAACCTCACCGCCGACAACTTCAAGAAGATCAAGCCATCCCCCAACATGGCCAACACAAACACAAACACATCCTGCCCCGCCACCGCAATCCCCGACCTCATCAACCTCCCCATCCCGCACAACATCAACGCCGTCGTGACCACAGGCAACGACACATCGTACCAGACCAGCCCATGCAGACCTGCTGCCAGCCAAACCAAGTTCAGGTCGTCGAGAGCTGCTGGTTGTGGTGCGAGATTCCCAAGTCGTACTTCAACGGCACGGACCGGGATGGCGGCGCTGAGAGGATGTCATCGTGCTTGCGGCTCGCGGGGTGGAATGTCAACGATTCGAGGAGTCGGACTTTCCAACTGAATGGGGCGGCGGGTCGGAACTTGAATGGGTTGGGGTCGGCCAAGGTGGTTGGGGTTTGGGTGCTGGTGATGTCTGGGTTGGTTTATGTCTTGTAAGGGTTTGGCATTGCCGAGGAGAGTGGCGTGATGTTTGAGTTCCGGGTTGGTTGGTCTGAGAACAATGAAAGGTCCGCCTTTTGCTACCAGGCACCTACCTGAGTCAGTCAATCCGTCCTTGTTCTGTGGTTAGCAAGAGTCTCAAGACAAAAGACCGTTCAACTGTGCCCCTGGTCTCAGTTACCTCCACCTGTTACCGGTAACTTGTTGTCAATATTACCTAATGTGGCAGTTTCAGCACATCGAGATGGGGTCAACTCTTTAACAAGAGTTCAAGTTTTTCTGAGGTTATTCGCAACCCGCACACGACGTCGTCTTCGTGATGTCCCTAGCTGCCGGCCGGCCCAAGTGCCGAGCCTGTAGTACACATCGTCGAGTCCCTGCAGCTTATTCGACAGCTCGTCCCTGCTCATTGGTGAGAACATCTGCAATGGAACGTTGTCGTTCCCTGAACAACGACAACCAGAACAACCGCGGGGTTGCACTCAGTCACGGCAGATAGCACCGCAAAGTTGCCGAGAAAGATGCCCTATTGGCCTGGACCCTTTATATACCCCTCCAATATTGGACGCCGTTGACGACCCAAGTCTGATATGCCTCGCATTTCGACCGAAAAGGCAGGTCAGCGTCAGCTCAACTTGCTGCTCAAGAACCGATGGAGTTTCCGACCCCCGCACTTCTCCACGGCCCTCACTACTTACTCGGAGAGCATAAGTCGGATACAACGCTGCATGGCATGGGACTGCGGAGAGTGTGCAGATCTTTGCAGTTTGCAGTCTTCCCAACCCACCTCGGTCCCTGGCCTACGGCTCCAGTGACTTATCCTCTGCACCTTGAGCTTAACTGGAGTTCTTTCCCACAACAACCAGCAACAATACAACAGAGTTCACTTCTAGGTTACGGATCACGACTGGCATTACAGTAGACTCGCAAATTCACCATGGCCTCCGACTCGATCCGCGAAGCCGACCCCGAAAAGGCAGGCCAAGGCCATCACGAACACGAACTCACCGACATCCGGCCCTGCGCACCCGACGTTCGTCTCCCGCACCATCCACCTCCTTTTCCAAGCTGAGCTCATGCATTATTCCAAACACTACTAACACTCCACATCACAATCCCAAACCTCCAGACCACAACCCTCCCAAATTACGATGCAGCTTTCGCCAGCTACTCCCCCACCGAAGAACGCCTCCTCCTCCGCCACCAAGACCTCACCATCCTCCCCCTCTCGGCCTTCATCTACTTCCTCTGCTACCTCGACCGCTCCAACATCGGCAACGCCCGCATCCTCAACTCGTCCGCCCACCACGACATGCAGACGGTCATCGGCGCGACCCAGTACCAGTTCAACATTGCCCTGATGATTTTCCTGATTGGGTACGCCCTGTTCGAGGTGCCGTCGAATATCCTACTGAAAAAACTCCGTCCGTCGCGGTGGTTGGCGTTTTTGATGTTTTCCTGGGGGGCGATTACCATGGGTTTGGGCGGGGTGAGGACGTTCAGTGCGACGGCGGGGGTGAGGTTTTTGCTGGGGGTGTTTGAGGCGGGACTGTTTCCCGGGTTGGTGTATTATCTTACGTTTTGGTACAAGAGTGATGAGCGGAGCGTGAGGGTGGCGTTTATACTGTCGACGGCGAGTTTGGCGGGCGCGTTTGGCGGGGCGATTGCGTATGGGATTGGGCATATGGATATGGCGAGGGGGTTGGAGGCGTGGAGGTGGCTGTTTATTATCGAGGGGGCGCCGTCGTGTCTTTCGGCTGTGTTGGTGTGGTGGTTGCTGCCGGATTATCCGGAGGAGTTTTTGAGGGGGAGGCAGAGGGAGGTGGCGGTCGAGAGGTTGAAGATCGAGGGGAGTAAGAGGGATCACAGGAGCATGACGTGGGAGGATGCGATGGGTACGTTGACGGATTGGAGGCTGTATGGGCATTATCTGATTTACTGGGGCGTGTCGGTCCCGTTCAGCTCGCTGTCGCTGTTCACGCCGTCCATCACGGCGGGTTTGGGGTATGTTGACCTGCAGGCACAGTTGATGACGGTGCCTCCGTACGCGGCGGCTTATGGTGAGTACTCTTCCTTATCATCTGCCCCTTTTCCATTCACCTTATCTTTCTCCCCTTGCTGACACGTCAGTCTGCCAACTCCTCGTCTCCTACTCAGCAGACCGCTTCAACGCCCGCGGCCTGCACAGCGCCGCCTTCGCCCTCATCGGCGCCGTCGGCTTCATGGCCGCCGCGCTGCTCCCGCCCGACGCCTACCTGCACCGCTACGGCTGCCTGATCGTCTCGTCGGCCGGCACCTTCGCCTGCGTCCCGCCCATGCTGGGCTGGCTGACCTCCAACGTCTACACGACAGCCTCGGTCGGCCTGGCCATCGCCATCAATGTCAGCATTGGCGCAGGGACGGGCCAGATCCCCGGCGTGTGGATCTACAAGGCCGAGGAAAGCAAGAGGGGGTTCCCGACCGGCCACTGGGTGAATGCGGCCATGCTGTTCATGGTGGCGGTTGTGGCGGTTGGGTTGAGGGCGTTTTATGGGTTCAAGAATAGGCAGCTGGTGAGAGCGAGTGGAGGCAAGGAGGTGAGACTTTACAAGCTGTAGCCTGGTGGTCTCTTCGGGAAGCGATGGCAAGTTGCGGAGCTAGCTGCGAGATGGGAGCCGATATCTGTTTGCTGGAAAGGGCCTCCTTAACTTGACTGTGTCCGGATGATGTGTTGCTTCGGGTTCATCTGAGAGTCGGCCCCTGACCATGTGCAGCCTGCCAACCTGCGGCACGAGTGTCTCATCTCACACACTCGCTGCTCGACGTCTTCCTTCTGTATCAAGCAGGACAGTTGGAGAGTAGCCCAATCAGCCACCTGGCACCTTGCGGACCTGGCGATCTGCGGACTTGAATCGGGTGTCGGTCGACTCAACAAGACGAGTTTCCGACTTCAAGTTTCATCTGAGAAGCGTGCGAGAGGCGGTCCGCAGGCTCACCCAGAAAATGGCCGGGTATTGGTATCCTTTCGGATCTGTGAAAGGCAAGAGCCATCACCCCGCATCTGCAGCTGCCGTGCTCCTCGCTGCAACGGCTCCGAACTCACCCAGTCAACCACCTGCAACAACCCATTCTTCCATTTCAAATCCAGGAGGAGTTCGATCAGAGCTTGGTGAGCTAACCCTGGTGCTTTGAATGGCACATTGCCCGTCTGTTCCATGTGGCTGGTAATATTGTCTCTTCTTCACCGCCATGCCACTTCTCAACCCACCCCAACCCTGTTGAGCTTTCAAGGTCACCGCCGTCAGCTTCCCGCATCGGAAGGTCCCAACGCAGAAGTCAGTGTGATCCTGCTGCCGCACCCAACCTCCGGGTGGGAGCCGTGGCCCGTCAAGTCCTCTCTGCAACGGTAAGGTATCCTGCCACGGGAGCCACGTCCGTAATCGGGATCTGTGCAGCATTCCACACTCATCCCGGCCGCAATTCCGCCTCCTGCTTACCTCGACGCAGAATGCAGATCATTGCAGCCAGACACACCAAGAAGGCAGGTGTCAGTGCGGCCCAGCCACCCCTCCAAACCTCCGGCCGCAGAGCTCGACTACCCGGCCACGAGCCCGAGCTCCTGTGCTCAGGATGCAGACAAGAAACGAGCCTGCCAACCTGCGCCATGTGAGGCGAGCACCACCACAAGGAAGGGGTTCCCCGGGTGCCGGTGCTGAACCCATAAGAACCCCAGTGGCATGGGCCCTCGCTGGTAAGCTCCCAGTCCAATACAACAGGCAGGCTTCAATACCGCGGCCCAGAACCGCGGGACAAATTATCTATCCGTATTAATTACTCTTCTCACTTATACACGCATCATATACGCACCGCTGATCATGGCCCGCCCTGCAGTGCTCGCCGTCATCGCCGCGGTCTTGCTCAGCCTGAACGCCGCCGCGTGGCCCTTCGAGTTCTTGACCCAATCACCGCCGTCGGGCGAGAGTCCAAGATGCGACACAGAGTCGTTCTCCAGGCTGCTGCCGGCGGAAGCTGCCCTCGAGAAAGTCGCTGTTGTGCCCGAGGGCGGCAGCTACGGAGAGGGGCCGACCAACATCGCCTACCCGAGGAATCCCACCAACCTCCCGGCACTGTGCGCCGTGACAGTTCGCGTCATGAGCTCGCCGACGAGCAGCTACCGGTTTGGCCTGTTCCTGCCCGACGAGTGGAACGGGAGGTTCCTGGTTGTGGGGAATGGCGGGTTCGCCGGAGGGATCAACTGGATGGACATGTGAGCACTCACCCTGGCACCACCTGGTGAGGGTTAACACCACGCAGGGCAACCGGCCCGCGGTACGGCATGGCCTCACTGTCCACCGACACCGGGCACAACTCGACCGCGACCGATGGCAGCTGGGCCCTCAACCAGCCGGAGAAGAAGACGGACTGGGGCTGGCGCGCCATCCACGGCTCGACCGTCCTCGGTAAACGACTCGTGCGGGCCTACTACGGCGACAAGCGACTCACCTACTCGTACTTCAGCGGGTGCTCGACCGGCGGGCGCCAGGGGCTGAAAGAGCTGCAGATATCCCCAGGCAGCTTCGACGGGGCCCTGATCGGCGCGCCCGCGTGGTGGACATCCCACCTCAACCCGTACATCCTCCGCGTCGGCGTGCTCAACCTGCCCGTGACCGACCCCAGGCACGTCACCAACGACCAGGTCCTGCTCGTCGCAGACGAAGTGGTGCGGCAGTGCGACGCCCTCGACGGCGTCCGCGACGGCATCATCAGCCGGCCCGAGCTCTGCCACCCGGATCTCTCCACCCTCCTCTGCCGCGGCAGCCCCACCGCGACATGCCTCACCCCAGCCCAGATCATGACAATCCGCAGCGTGTACGCCCCCTGGATCTCCAGCAGCAATCCTCCGCGCCTCCTCTACCCAGGCTTCACCCCCGGCTCAGAGAAGCAGTGGTATCTCGTCCTCAACGGCACCCAACCCTCCCCCTACGGGCTCGACTATGTGAGGTACTTCCTGTTGGACGATCCCACCTGGGACTGGCGCAACTTTAACGACCTCATCGTCTACCTCGCCGACGCCCGCGACCCGGGCGACGCCACGGCCGATGATTATGCCGCGCTTGCCGCGGTACGGGACAGGGGCGGCAAGGTGATGTTGTACCACGGCGAGGCGGACGGGCTGGTGCCCACCGAGGGGACTGAGCTGTACTATAACCGGACTGTTGGCGCCCTGCATTCGTCCGTCGATGATTTCATGCGTATGTTCCTTGTCCCCGGCATGCAGCACTGCTTCAACACGGCCGTCGACGCGCCGTGGTATTTTGGGGGCGCGTTTCAGCGCTCGTTGTTGGGGAACGATACGTTCTCGGTGCCGGAGTTTGAGGATCCGCGACATGATGCGTTGCTGGCGCTGATGCAGTGGGTTGAGAAGGGGCGGGCGGTGGAGAGCATTGTTGCGACGACGTGGAATCAGCCGTTGAATGCTTCGTCGGGGGTCAGGAGGCAGCGGCCGATTTGTGCGTGGCCGAGGACGGCGGTGTGGAATGGACGGGGGAGTGTGGATGTCGCGGAGAATTGGTATTGTTCGGGTTGAGGAACCGTGGAGTCGAGAGGCGGATGGGAATCGACGGTCCGATGGAGTTGGCGAAGGAAATATGGGAGGGAGTTGAGGTTGGGAGCGGGACTGGAGTCCGAAATCCAAAGTCCTGACCGCCTTCCTCTTGGACAGACCATACCCCGCTTTCTGCCGTTCATGCATTAGCGCCCGCCGCGGCAACGAATGGTGGGGCAAGTCGTGTGCTTTGGAACTCTGATAAGGAGAGAGGGGCCAGTGCTTGCCAGGAATTGAGACTCGTGTCGCAGTGAGACGTCTATCCGTTGTGCAAGCATTGGGTTCGTGTAACACTTTGTGTCCAAGACAAAAGCTGAAAGTTGAGAACTTGAGGATAGGAAGAGACGACATCAGATGTAAGGCTGGGCTGAAAGCCTGTGGAGCAGCTGACCGCAGGGCGGGAGACCCTGGCTGGCAGTGGGTTCCAGGTCCAGGCAGGCACTTTGCCCCGCACTCAATTTTTAGGTTTGCTGCGTTCGTCGCGTCGCGTTCAAATTTTTCCCATTCCACACCGCCAACAGTTGACGCTGTCGAACCGATTCCCTGCCCCGCCATAGCAACTCGACAGATCAATCAAGATGCGTTACGTCCTCGTTACCGGCGGTGTCATTTCAGGTACTTCCGGACGGAACTGCTCGAGACGGGGCAATATGGCTAACCGACGGCAGGGGTTGGGAAGGGCATCATCGCCTCGTCCACGGGCCTGGTCCGTATTCATAGCCGCCCCGTGCAACCTGAACTGGTCTAACCGGACCTGCAGCTCCTGAAAACCCTCGGCCTGCGCGTCAGCTGCATTAAGATTGACCCCTATGTGTCGGTCGACGCGGGGCTGATGGCCCCCGCCGAGCACGGCGAGTGCTTCGTGCTGACTTCCGGTGCGTGGACGGCAATCCACAGGAACCACTGCTGCGTATGTCTTGTCTGACTCTGCCGTAGGCGGCGAGGTGGACCTCGACCTCGGAAACTACGAGCGGTACCTCTCGGTACGCCTGACCAGCGACCACAACATCACCACCGGCAAGGTGTACCTCAACGTCATCGAGAAGGAGCGCCGCGGCGACTACCTCGGCAAGACGGTGCAGATCGTGCCGCACGTGACCGACTCGATCAAGGACTGGATCAAGCGCGTGTCCAAGATCCCGGTCGACGGGACGGGCGAGGAGCCGGATGTGTGCATCATTGAGCTGGGGTGGGTTTGATTCTCTCTGAGGGGGCGACCGTTTTGCTGACTGTTCTAATCAGTGGTACCATTGGTGATATTGAGAGCGTATGTCAATCATCTTGGTATTGACCCCCGAGGCCACGCTGACACAGACAGATGCCGTTCATCGAGGCCCTCACACAGCGTAAGTTTTAGATTCTTCAACTTTGTCGATGTATACTGACTCTTCAGTCCGCCACGAGGCCGGCACCGGCAACTTCATGAACATCCACGTCTCGTACGTCCCGACCGTCCACGGCGAGCAAAAGACGAAGCCGACGCAGCACGCCGTCAAGTCGATCCGCAGCTACGGCCTTATCCCCGACATCGTCGCCTGCCGCTGCGAGACGCCCCTCGCCGAGCCCACCATCGCCAAGCTCGCCCTCCACTGCCAGGTCGAGTCCGAGCAGGTCCTCGTCGTCCGCGACATGCCTACCATCTACCAGGTCCCCCTCCTCCTCAGCGAGCAGAAGCTCATCCCTCAGCTCCGGTCCAAGCTGGCCCTGGACCAGCTCACCATCAGCCCCGCCATGGCGGCCCAGGGCACGGCGCTCTGGAACCTGTGGAAGGGCGTCGTCACACCGACATACCAGGAGGAGGTCAAGATTGCTCTCGTCGGCAAGTACACCACGTGCCAGGACGCCTACCTCTCGGTCGTCAAGGCGCTCGAGCACTCGGCGATGCGCATCCGCAGGAAGCTCAACCTCATGTGGATCGACTCGGAGGACCTCGAGCCGACGAACGGCGGCGGGCCGGCGCAGGCCAAGTACCACAAGGCCTGGCACGAGGTGTCTACCGCGTCTGGCATCATCGTGCCGGGCGGCTTCGGCCACCGCGGGACGGAGGGCATGATGCGGGTGTCCAAGTGGGCCAGGGACCACGGCATCCCCTTCCTGGGCGTCTGCCTCGGCTTTCAGGTGGCCGCGATCCAGTTCGCTCGCGACGTGTGCGGCATGTCCGAGGCCACGTCGGAGGAGTTCGACGCACAGGCCAAGGACCGCGTCGTTGTTTACATGCCCGAGCTCGACCGCCAGAATCTGGGCGGCACCATGCGGCTGGGGCTGCGCAAGACCATCTTCCAGCAGGGCACCGAGTGGTCGCGGGCGCGGGCGCTGTACGGCGGCGTCGAGGTCATCGAGGAGCGGCACCGCCACCGGTACGAGATCAACCCGCAGCTGGTTGAGCAGCTGGAGAAGGCGGGGCTGCACTTTGTCGGCAAGGACGAGACGGGCGAGCGGATGGAGATCTTTGAGCTGAGGGATCATCCGTTCTTTGTTGGCACGCAATTCCACGCCGAGTATCAGTCGCAAGTCGTCAACCCGAGCGTAAGTTACCCGTTTTATGAAGGGTCCATCCCAAGCTGACTCTGAGCAGAGACCCTACCTCGGCTTCGTCGCCGCGAGCGCCGGCTGCCTGGACGAGGTGCTCAAGCAGGACCCGGTCGAGCCGTTCAAGACGGTCACGCTTCTCAACGGTACGAAATAAAGAGACACGATCGAGGGAGCCGTGAAGGTTTCTCAAGCGGGCTGGCGTTGGGGGTCCGATATCTTGTGGGAAGGGAGACGGGTAATCTCTTGTTCGCATTACGACAGGTGAGGGATGGATCATGGGTGGACATTCGGCTGAGCAGACGTAATTACTCTGCCCACATATATACTTGGCGAACTAGACATGGCCTCGGGGTTCAGGATCATCATTGGGAACGGCGCATCTGCATGCACATAGACACTTAGACATGGTCTGGCGTTCAGGATGCAGGGGGAGGTCATCTCGGTTTGGTTGGGTAGTTAGCCTCAATATACCTTTGTGCTTGGGGGGATGCTCTCACTCTCTCGGTCAACTTGCTTATCGGGAAGAAAGTCAGCTATCGCAGTCAAAGCAAATCCGGCTCATCTCAAGATTTGAGTCACCTGACACTTGAGATGAGATTGAAAGGAGCAAACGCTCTTGCCCTTTGAAGTCACACCCTTTCATTTATCAAATTTTCTCCGCTGGGTGAACAAAACCTGGACCGATTCTTGATAGATCGATCACCCGCGCTCCAATTCTCTCGGTAATAGCCTGTCGCAGCATGCAGCTCAGGCATCAACTCTTCTTCCCTGACTACGTTTCTCGCCCTCTTCGCAGCTGTTCCGTCGACCTGTAAACGTCTGGAAGCACAAGTTTTCCGTGGTGGCTACTAAGGTGAGCAAACTCAAATATTGGCTTTTCTTTTCTTTTCTTATTTTCTTTTGGCACATCTAGAGCCTATTGCCCAAGATCTCTCTTTCCTCTTCCTTTCCCTGCTTTCTCTGCTTCTCCATTCAGTTTCATTTAGCTTGCTTCTTCCGTCTCTGACGCCGGGTTGGTCCGTTTGGCTGATTGTGTTTCCAGCAACGACAAACAGATTTCGAGGCATCCGCCAAACAATGCGGAAGCTGAAACCCCAGGTGGACCGCAGCTCAGACACCCAGACTCTCAACCACCGCGCAACTTCGCGTCAACGACTCGCGCGGGCGACAGATTCATTGATGTAAGTTATCACTCCAATTTGAAATTTCTAGCGCTCGCTGCATCCAGCATAACGTGAAGCTAACCGAAAAATTGAAGATCTGTCCACGGCAGCAATCAAGATGGACGATACCGACAAGATTAAGCAACCCCTTCAGCCGCCAATCAGCCCCAGCCAGCACGATGGGCTGTCCATCTCAGACGTGTCTGAGATGCCGCGGCCTTCCTTGATGGCCCTTCCTCCCGAACTCATCGCCGAGATCTGTCAGTACTTCTGTCCCCACTGCCACCCGGACGATGGCGCAACATCCGACCAGCAAGTTCAGCAACAGACACAGTCGGAAACTGAAAGTGCCGAAAACTCGGCATCCGATGAAGAGGGCTCTGGGTCCGGAGAAGAAGACCACGAGTCCGGAGAGGACGACAACGGGCCCGGAGAAGAAGACGACGAGTCCGGAGAAGAAGACAACCGGTCCGGAGAAGAAGATGCGATGCCCAACCGAAACGACTCTACGCATGACCAGCAGGCTCCCTTGTTGAGCCTCACACGAACGTGCAAAGTCCTCCGAGCAGCCGCACAGCGGATACTCTTTCACTTCATTCTTGCCAACAGGAACTCGGACTTCTGTTTCTTTCTCCGGGCGCTCGTGGAGCGACCCGACCTACGGTCGAGCGTACGCACAGTGGTAGTCGCCAGTCCATGTGAGATGCATCTTAGGGTCCTTGATTGTCTCCGAAATCTAACGGGTTTACACTGCAGACAGCGAGTACCTAGGTATGGACGATTGGGAGCTCATTCGCGACGCGATAATGTCCAAGGGCATGTCATACATTGGCTGGCTCGGTGAGAGGGACAAATTCGCGCTGTTCGTCTCTCTGCTGCTGCATCTCGCCCCCAACCTGGAGGGTGCTGCGTTCCCGTGGCCCCCAGTCAGCCCTCAGCTCTCGAGCGCGCTTGAGCAATGGAACGTGTCGTTGAGACTCGAGTCGCTCAAATGGCTATCTATAATGCCATTGGATGCCGGCCACGGACTTGTGCTGGACGACGCGCTCCTCTTGCTTCAAGCAGCTCCTGGCCTCGAGCAGCTCCGTTGCGATGGTTATGGTGAGGGAAACCGCAACATCGGTCACCTCGCAGCAACCCAAGCCTCGGGAGGTGGTCCGCTTTTCCCGAATCTCACATATCTGAACCTCACCCAATGGCGCGGCAGCGCCTTGAGTTTGCGGCGTTTGCTGGGGACAATAGGGCAAAAGCTTTCGAAGGTCAGCATCCAGCAGAACCGTTGGCAAGGGATCGAAGAGCTGGGCTTCGAAGAGACGCTTCAGGATCTTCGGCCATGGAGACAGACCCTCAAGGAATTTGCGTTTCGAGTGTACGGCAATCTCGGCGTCCCGCATTCGCTCTCGGATTTCACGGCACTCCAGGTCCTGGAGGTCGACATCGACCGTTTCGACCTGGTCTGGGGCGAGGAGGGCGCATTGGCGGGTATTCTCCCTCCGTCGCTGCGCGCCATCGTGCTCCCTTGGGCTGCCCATTTCGGTCCGGGCTGCGAAGCCATCTTGTCTGCCGTACAAGCTCGACATCTTCCCCACCTTAGGATGCTCGTGTTTGTCAATAAGGTGCATCCCGAGTTCCCGGAGATGGTAGGGGACATGAAGGTGGAGTGGGACCAGATGGTGGAAGCGTTCCGTCGTGTTGGCGTCGAAGTCGTGGTCATCTATACTGCGAAGCAGGTCCGGGATTTGGGAAGAACGGCATGAGGGACGCATTATTGTCATTTTTGTTTCGTTTGTTGGTTTGCTTGTTGGGGCCTGGGAAGCATATCGGATGTGAGAGGCGGAATTCGGGATTTGGGAATGGAAGGAATGTCGGCTAGAGGGATTCTGTCAGGTTGTCATGTTTTTGTCCATTTTAACCCGCATGTCGAGGGTCGGGTTGATATCCTCCGAGATGAATCGGACAGCTTCTGGAAAGATGCGTGCCCCGTAAATTGATTATTTCCTGTAATTATTGCAGTCATGAGGTACAATTGAATTACGCACAAGCAAATCTCAACCATGGAGCGGATCTCAACGTCCTCGCAATTCGCCACATGAGTGATACGAGGTCCTGGAGAAGACTTTTGAACGCCTCAACAATCTTCCCAGCAATCGCCTCAGTATCTGAGGTAGATAGATACCTTAGGCTCGTTTTGATTGCTCCCAGGCTGTCAGCAGTCCGGTCGGGCGCCAGGCTGATTGGTACCCGCTCCCAAACAGAGGTGGGTCCAAGTCCGTAATTACCTGATTTTCAGTACAGAGACGCGAGACGCGAAAAAGCTGGCGCGTTCGGCTTTCTCGTTTTCAACATCCATCAATCCCTCGGCAACCTGCCGCCATCCAACCCCCAAACCTGACGACTTCCAGTCCACCACAATGACGCAGTCCAAGCCCGCTTTGAACAGCACAAGCCAGCCAGACCATCTTCCCGTCCCGGAAACCCAAACCTCACAGCTGCAGCGATTGTCGTTGACGGTTGACGAAGCTTCCCGTCGAGATCATCCATGAGATATGCAGCCATCTCTGCTCGCATTGCCGGTATAAGAAAGATGCCGTACCGGATATTCGACTGTCTACGCACACGTCCTTCAAGGAACAATCCAGCCTGGCCCGCCTGAGCCAAACGTGCCGATACCTGCGCACCGTTGCGCAGCCGTGCCTCTTCCATTACTTGTACGCCGACAGGAAGTCGTCTCTCTTCCTGTTCGTGCGCACTCTCACGGAACGACCCGACCTGCGGCCGAAGGTGCGGGAAGTCGTCGTCGTCGAACCTCGCGAAGAACGCCGCTACGCGGGACGTTACACACGCCCAAAGCCGATCGCTGCTGCGGTCAAGTACGAGCTGTTGCTCCGGGATGATGATTGGCGGTCTCTTTGGGACGCACTCCTGGCGGAAGGCATACAACGGCCTCGGGATGACGAGATCGATCAGTCTCTTGTCGGAGAGCGGTTAGCTCCGCTCATCTCCCTGCTGTTGCACCTCGCGCCCAACTTGACGAGCACGTCCTTCACCCTGTACGGCGCACCCTGAGTGGCCTCGGAGAGGGCACTCGGGGATTGGAACAGGTCGTTGAAGTTGAAGTCGCTCAGGCGGCTGACTCTCCGAGAGTACGACCCCGAGTCGGAATTCCTCCTCGACGATGCATTGTGCATCCTCCCGGCCGCGCGCGACATTGAGGTTCTCCGCTGCCAAGCTTACGGCAGACCAGAATTCAGATCCAACCCAGACAGAGACTCCGATGTCTTACCTGACCTGGGAAATCCACCGCGATTTCCGAACCTCAAGGAACTGATCCTTGACGACTGGCAAGGCGATGGCAGGAGCCTCCGGCATCTGGTCACCGCGGCGGGACCGAAACTCTCCAAGTTTACGATCGAGCAGGACCATTGGGTCCGGGACGACGAAAATCTGGTCGATCTGGAAACAGTTCTCCAAGCACTGTTGCCCTGGAAGAAGAGTCTCAGGGAGCTATCGTATCGCTGCCCCGGCGTGGCATGGCAGCACATGGAGCCCGCCGATCCGACCTCCCTCCCGCAGTTCACGGCGCTCGAGGCCCTGGATATTCACACCTACGCCTTCGACTGCCACGGTCCGATGTGGACCGACAAGGACAAGTTCGCGGCCTGCCTGCCGCGATCCCTGCGCAAGCTCAACATGCCTGGGTTCACGCTACGCCCGCTGGCCCTACGCGGAGTCCTGGATGCCGTGCGGGCCGGGCGGCTTCCGCATCTCAAGAGGATTGAATACTCTGATCCGAGGATCGAGGACGAGTCGGACGAGGAGGAATTGGCCGATTTCCAAGCGGATCAGCAGGAATATAGGGATCTGTTGGAAGAATTTGACCGAGAAGAGATTGCCTTTGTGACGCACGATGAGTGTGATGAGGTGTTCGGGGAGTGGGACCTGGAGGAGGACTTGCGGCGGGAGCTGGAGGAGGACTAGGGCTTGGGGAGGATGGGAAGACGGCAAACTTGGAGGATCTCTTGGGGCTAGACACCTTTGCTGCCCCAAGACTTGGTTCTTGGTCCGACGCGCCCCAATTCGTCTCCTTGATGTTCTGCATGTTACCTTCATGCCTAGCTTGGTTAGCTCGGGCTGGAACCGAGCTCCAAATTACCCCCACGCCGCGGGCGACAAGCAGGTCCACGATTTTCCGATTGCAATCATCAAAACTCAATCCCGGCCACGCCCTCGAACCCCGATTTTCCGGCGACTACGGTGCTACAACGTCGAAATGGAGCATCATTCGAATCTTTCCGTTATTACAAGTCAACTCGATAACATGAAGCTTCCCCCCTCGCATTCGGAAACTCCACAGTCGCCATGGCGCTTCTCGACTTTCTCTCTCACAACCCTCCCCGTCGAGCTCATCACCGAGATATGCACCCACCTCTGCGCGCACTGCCGATCCAGAAATGTTGACGCCACGCCCGACATCCGTCTATCGACACGGACGGCGCGCAGGCACCAAACCGCGCTAGCGCGCCTGAGCCGGACGTGCCGGTTCCTCCGCGATACCGTCCAGCCGGTACTATTCCACTACTTGTACGCCTTCAGGGAATCGGACCTCTTCCTGTTTATCAGGACTCTTACAGAGCGGTGGGACCTGTGGCTAGCGGTACGGGAAGCCGTGGTTGTCGAGCCCCGAGAGGACAGTCGCTTGGTCGGAGGTGTCGACTACCACGTGGGGGGGATGGCTTGCCGTTACCCCGACTGCGAACAACTACGATTTTCAAGTGGTTTCCGTAGCTGGGAACCTCTCTGGCGCGCCTTACGATTCGGTGGTATCCCGTTTGGACTGCCGCATTCCCGCTCCTCCCTGCTTGGGGAGCGCAACGCTGCGCTGGTCTCCCTACTCCTTCACCTGGCGCCCAACTTGACGAGTGTGTCCTTCACCCTCTATGGCGCTCCCTGTACGCTGTGCTCCCGAACAGTCCTCCTCATGTGGAACAATTCGGCCGACCTGAAGTTGCTCAAGAGGGTATCTCTTAAAGAGTTCGACCCCACTTACAATATCCTGCTCGACGATGCCCGTTTTCTCCTCACCGCGTTGGACAAGGTCGAGATTTTACACTGGGAGTCGTATCGGACGCCTGCCGAACTGCCGCCACTGCGCAACTACCGCGATCAACCCCGGTTTCCGAATCTCAAGGAGCTGATTCTCACCGACTGGCAAGGGGACATCGCAAGTCTTCAGCACCTTCTAACCGGGGCAGGACCGGGGCTTACCAAGTTCACCATCTGGCAACAGACCTGGCTGCATCCCGACTGCGATCTTGCTATCGGCGAGGTCCTCGACGCCTTAGAGCCGTGGCAAAAGACCCTCACAGAGCTATCATTCCGATCACCCGGCTCGAAGGGAACCAGCGGACGGGGCGGGCGGGCTAGCATCAGGACGTTCACGGCCCTCCAGGTTCTGGATATCCACGCCAACACCTTCGCCGTCGACAGCCCGATGTGGACCAACAAGATCGCCTTCGCCGCGTGCCTGCCGCAATCCATACAAAAGGTCAGCATGCCCGGGTTTGGCCTGTTCACGACGCCGCTGAAGGGCATCCTGGGAGCCGTGCGGCAGGGCCGGGTCCCGCAGCTCCGCAGGGTTGACATCGCACAGCAGAGGTATGAAGGCGATGATGACCCGTCCGATCCCGAGCGAGTGGCCGAGGCCCTGCGGAGAGAGCAGGAGTATAATCGCCTGGTTGAGAAATTTGCTCTGGCCGGCGTCGTCTTGGAGATGCATGCTCCTTCGGAGCGGGGAATTGGCGAGTGGGACACTGAGTACGATCT
Source organism: Chaetomiaceae sp. PF1801 (assembly GCA_023628475.1). Classification (NCBI taxonomy): domain Eukaryota; kingdom Fungi; phylum Ascomycota; class Sordariomycetes; order Sordariales; family Chaetomiaceae; species Chaetomiaceae sp. PF1801. Next base: position 31,670 of record JAMAKQ010000142.1, read on the forward strand.
CAGGCAGGAGTTGGAGGAGGATGAGGAGAGCGTCGGGGTATAACGGCTGTTCCGGTTGAGGAAGCGACCATGTACTATGGGGAAAGCTAAGATGGTCTCAGTACCAATTCCGACTGTCTGTGGTCAATTTCCAACCTCCTTTCCCTTGTCCCGACTTTGGTTGGATCGTTGGTTGACTCAGGGTGTATAATAGTATTGACCGCGAAAGACATACATCTTATAACCCAACCAGCCCCCGACGTTCGAGACATCCGCTGTCTTGTGGATTGAATCCGGTACTGCTGCAAACCAGGGACTTACTACGTGAGAGATCTGGTAGCACTTGACGACACCTGCACGACAACATGAAGCGGAGTGCTTTGCGCACACAGGCCAGAGGATGCGGCCGAATCATGATCCTTCTGCATGTTTCACACCGGCTGCATGGCAATGGCAGAAATGGAGACGATTCCTCGGAAGGAGCTAAATCCGATCTGAAACCCGAGGAAGGTCTCCGGTGACGACAGATGCTTTGTCACCACCACGAGACTCGAGTGTTGCACCAGGCTCCCGGAGGATTTTAGGTGTGGCCCAAACTCTTGGCTCCGACTCCGTGGGAGTCGGAATCGGCGCGATAGAAACGACCTTTGCAGCGTGGGCACACCACAGCTAACTACAGGACTGCTTTGTCACCGTTCTGGCCGTTCAGTGCCGCGCCGTCTCCTGGAGGTAACGAGGCTGCTGGGCCGTCCGGAGATGTCCTGGGGTATCTCCGACCTTAACCCCGGGACAGAAACTCTCAGAACAGCACCGGAATTCCGTTGTATCACACACGAAGTCGTTATTACAGATGATGCAAGAAACTATATAAGCTGTCTCAACGGCCTCTATCTCTCTCAGGTCTTGTCATTCCCCAGCAACCTGACACCCAGCACTCAGCATCCACGTATTTCCTGACTTGCATCTGAGCCTCTCACACACCATGTCTGCTCCTCTTACTCGAGTCGCCATTATCGGCGTAAGTCATTCACCTCCCTCCTTCTCAACATCCGCTGACCGCAGCAGGCCTCCGGCCGCATCGGCGGTGCCTTCGCCGAGGCACTCGTCAAGACCGGCAAGCACACCGTCACGGCCCTGACGCGCCCCGGCCGCAGCGCCAACCTCCCGGCCGGCGTCCAGACAGTCGAGGTCGACTACGACAACGAAGCCTCCATCGTCTCCGCCCTCCAAGGCCAGCAGTTCCTGGCCATCACGCTCGCCGCGAGAGCGCCAGAGGACCTGCACGGCCGAATCGTCGCAGCGGCGGCCAAGGCCGGCGTCCCGTACATCATGCCCAACGTCTACGGCTACCCAGTGCCACCCCGCGACCAAATCCGCCCCGAGGACATCTTCAGCCAGAACGTCCGCAAGCGCATCGACGAGGTCGAGGCGACGGGCGTGTCGGCGGCCGTGACCATGGCGTGCGGCTTCTGGTACGAGTGGAGCCTGGCGCTGGGCAACCAGTGGTTCGGCTTCAGCATCAAGAACCGCAAGCTCACCTTCTTTGACGACGGCAGGCGCACCATCACGGTCAGCACGTGGGACCAGTGCGGGCGGGCGCTGGCCGCGCTGCTGAACCTGCCTGAGGCCGGGCCCTCGCCGTCGCTGGTGGATTTCAAGCACAAGACGGTCCCCATCAGCAGCTTCCGCGTGTCGCAGCGTGATATGCTCGATAGCCTGCACCGGGTGCTGGGCACGACGGATGCGGACTGGGAGATCGAGTACGAGGAGACGGCGAAGCGGATCCAGGAGGGTGCGGAGGAGATGAAGGGCGGCCAGGTGGCGGGGTTCGCCAAGGTGCTGTATGGTCGCGTCTTTTTGGCGAGCAACGAGTTGAGCGACTATGCCGGCACGGGCGAGACGGCCAACAAGGTCCTCGGGCTGCCCCAGGAGGATCTGGATGAGGCGACGAGGCGGGCGGTGGAGATGGTTGAGAGCGGGTGGAATCCGTTTGCTTAATATTAGTCTGGGCTTCCGGGGATCGTCATGAGAGTCTGATGGGCGTCCAGGCTTCGTTGCAACTGTTGATTAATCAATATTAGAAGCTTCAATGGCAACCGCAGTTTGCACCAACTCAGTGACGGCAGGTCAAAGGTCCCAAGACTTCTTGACGGAAGCCAGACATTTCCAGGGAGAAAGTTGGCGGGCAAACAGGTAGGAACCTTTGCAGGATTGGGCATCCAGTTTCCGTCTTTGGATCACCGAGAATGCGATATCTGCAGGTTCTGCAGCAAAATCTGCCTTAATCCTCACCCACACCTTCACCCTGTCAGCCATGGGCCATTCCACAGAAGGCAGTAACATGAAAACAGGAACTCACCTCGTCCTTTTGGTCCCGCTCACGCCGGCCGTCCACGGTTCGGAAGTGTTCGCCCTCTTCGCGCCGCTCTGCTTATGGTGGCTGCGGGTGCAACCAGGGGCATCGGCGGGCCCCTCGCAGCAGTCCCATTTGAAACCATCGGGGTTGTCGCGGCGCATCTCCTCACTGTCATGGATCTCGTCGCCGTAGCAGTCCACTCAAGCCTCGCTCTCATAGTCGATGTCGAGGGTGCCTGCGTCATCAGTCAGTTCCAAGCCTGAGGTCGTGGGCGAGCTGCAAGGAGGACTGACCAGGATGATAGCGACATGCATCGGCGGAGTTGCGGGCCTCGGTGAACGCCATCTCGCAGCGGCGGCAGATGTAGACCATCGGCGGCGGCTGATTTTGCCCATAAAAGTTCTGTGTCTGCTCAGAAGGGCCCAGAACTTGTCGCTATGAGGACAAGAAACCGCAACCTTTGAACCGCAACGAAGACCAAAAGCTGTCGTGTTTGTAGGGAGGGCGAAAACGTGAACCTGGGCCCAGGGGTGAACTCCTTTTTTGGGTTCAGATTGCTGACTCAGCAGCGTTTGGGTCACGTGATGAAAACGCTATCTGAGGATCAAACGGTAGAGAACGCGTACCCGCTCAGTTTTTACTGTTCCGTTTCCCAACTCCCGTTTCCCATCCATACTGTGGTGTGATCCTAACGTCGCCTTGCCGCCAACAAGTTCCACCAACGCGTTACAAATCTTACCTTAGCCAATCAAACGCGTTTGCCGCCCCACTCTATGCCTCTTGGCAAATTGCAGCTGAATTGCCCAACCAGGACAACCCCACTTTTTCCATGGCGCAGCAGGCGGCATTAGCCGTAAACGCTGACGGTCCACGGAAGGACGAGGACACGAAACCGCAAGCCGACTTCATCTCAAAGAAGCGCGGGATACACGCCAGAGAATGACGGCGGTGCACGCGCGGGTGCCGCACGGCTAGCGCTAGTTGCCGTGGAGGACTGCGCTGTGATCGAGCGCAGTGCGTAAACCCGGAAACGGATCCTACAGACCTGATCGGCCCCGTTATGGCGGAAGTACTGGCCGCCTTCGCCAGCCCAACTCGACGGCCGCAACGGCGGGCGACCTGCCGGCCTTGGCGGCCCAGGAGGCGACCCCTTCCCAGGACGCGATCGTCGTCGCCGACCGTGGGAGCCTGGCGGGGAGTACGAGGGCGCGGGGAGTGAGAGGCCGGGGAAGAGTGACAGCCCGGCGGCGAGTGGAAGGCCGGTGCAGGGTCCGGTTGGTCGCCGTGCCTGCTCCTCGCCCTTCTACGAGAGGCTCCTCGCGGCGTTCTTGGGGGTTGGAGCCGAACCGCCCGCGCAGCGTGCCAAGAAGCTAGTGAACTGTCGTGACTCGTGACTCATGATTTATTGTTGTGGTGGTGTTTTGTCAGTGTCATATTGATGTCGGGATGTTGATGTTGGGGAGGCGAGTCGTTGGCCTGGGGATTGCTGTCACAGGCCACGCTCCCGGTAAGGTACCAGGTAAGGTATGACGAGGACTGAGAAACGCGTCTCGTGAAATCGGTGGAGGCTGTTGAGACTTGTGATGGCTTGTGCTGTGTCGAGTCCTGGAAAGGCCGTGTGAGAGAAAACGGCGAAAATGTTTTTCACTACCTTCGATTCTCGACCATTTCGACAGTTTCCCAACGTTGCTGGGCTTGATACCTGAGGCACTAGGTAAGATGGAAAATGCGGATCGAGTCAGGAATTGTGAGTGCGGAACGCACGATGAAGCGCGGTTGGGGCTGGTCTCCACAGTCCCAGCGGCGTGAATATGTCGACGGCTGACTAGCTGTCCAAAGACATTTTTTGAGACTGAAATTCGGTCAAGACACAATTGCTGGTTCGTTCGTTGGGGACTCGGATGCTGCATCAGCTCGAGAGGTTGAGTTGGTGTCAGGGTAGGGCATGCTGGCTTGGCTGGCAACAGACGAGATCGATCGGGAACATCCGCTAGTTGCTAGTACTGTGGGTTGCGTCTGACGGAGAATTCCGATTTTCCACCACTTCTTCCTGCCTCCAAGCTGCCGCCGATTTGATGCGATATCCGGTTTGGTCGTGATGCGTCACGCAACTGACAGGACATCTCATTTTGGTGCAATGCTGGATTGAGAAACCTGAGATGGAGACAAGGATGACCCGAACAGTCAGCCCGCAGCTCTCGTCAATCGTCATCCCGCCAAAGCTCCTCTTCGGGCAATGATCGTCGTCCAACTGTGCATTCCATGTTCCTCCCTTTGACTGATGAGGGTGGCTGCACCCGACACGAAGAGGCCGATGAACTTCTTCATCGCTCGATGCTCCAACTCGGCTGTCGACGGCACGCGGGTAAATAAGCATATAGGATGACGGAGCTGCCAGGGCCAGTGAGCTAAACTGAACTCGAACGGTTGGCCCCGTTCTTCAGACGGAATCGGACGAGGAGGGCCTCGAACGTGCCTCCACTTGTTCAGACTCGGACACTCGAGTGGTGCCTGGGCGGTTATGGCACGCTTGGCGTCGCGCCTGCCCTTCGATGACGTCGGCACCTGCCAGGATCCAAGGCGTTGCGAATGCGCTTGCCCTTGGACCTCCAGGCTGCTGCTGCTGCCGCATCTGCGAAGCCCTCCGTGTCGCTGCTTCCCGAGCCGCCTCCTATCGCCCACCTCATGACCCCACCGAGCTGATTCGCCCACGGCTACTGCCCTTCAGTGAACCGCATCACCGCTGAACCAAACCCCGACCGCACATGCCAGACACAGCGTTGCAGGTCGATTCAATTTTCCCTCCTCCCTAGTTCGTGAACAAAACGCGCCTATTTTGCTCCGAAGCTGACCCGGCCCAATTTCTCTCTCGATACCAACCCGCCCACTCTCTCCTGGGCAGTGCTTCGGGCTGCTCTTGACCCCCGCCATCGCTGCCAGTCACAAAGCCGAGCAGTGTGTTTGTGTTGAGCGATGGTTGATGCACGCGTCGGCCTGCCATGTCTTGGTCGACGGGACACGGGCATGAGCAGTCGAGATACCCCCTGCCGCAGCCTCACATCCCCCCCTCGTCCGCGCGCGTCAATGTGGCCGGAACGACCAGCAGACCCAGCGTCGCGTCGGTAGCCGAGCCTCGTGGCCTGGCTGCCGACAGTCTGAGAGTCGCCCAAACGGGCGAGAGGCCGCGGGACCTGGAGATGGAGATGAGCGACACTCTGCCCACCCCGGCCTCGCAACCGTACCAATCCGCTCAGGGCGCCTCGAATTCGACCCCCGCCCTGGCATTCGGGACGAGCCTCAGAAAGGAGAGGGGCGCGATAGCAGCACAGGTTCGCCCTCCCGCAGCCCTCCCGGCGCGTGTCTGATGCCTAACTCTACCCCAGGCCTGCGATACCTGCCGCAGTCGGAAACAGCGATGCGACGAACAACGCCCCAAATGCCGCACATGCCAGAAGTTCCGCCTCGAGTGCAACTACCGAGAGCCCCAGTCGACCAAGTATGCTCCGCGTGGTTTTTTTGGCTCGTGCTTGTTTGGTCTGCCAACTAACACCAACGCAGAAAAGACAAGACCTTGGTCGAGATACTCGACAGGATCAAGACCTTGGAGGGCAAGATTGACAGCCTGAGCCACTGTTCCCCAGCCGCACCCTCGTCGCCGCCGTTTCCGGGCCAACCACATTCAGTCAGGTCGCCGCTTCCCAACCCTCCCGGGGCTCTAGGTACGAATGCACCCGCGGGCTCGTCGTTTCATTTCGCCGATGCCTCTTCCGTCACGTCAGGAGAAGACGGCCATTACCAGTATGTCTCTTCGGTTCACCAGCTGCTCAGGTGGCCAGCGATACAGCAGCTTTTTGGCTCGGTGCAGCCAAAGTTGCCCAACATTGACCTGTCTGCCCTCGAACGAGAGCGCCCGGCGAGCATGCTCGTCCTCCAGCGCTCAGGCGTTCAAGGCTTGCCTGCAGACACTGACTCCCCCGTCGGGCGTGGCTCGGACATTAGCTTGCATGATGCAGCCACGGCACAGGCTCCCATAACAACTGCACATCTGAACTGGGACACCATGCAGCGGCTGACCAAGGCCTACTTTGACACCTTCAACCTCCTCTCTCCCATCCTGAACCGGCAGTTGTTCATGTCCAGCACATTGCCCACCCTGTTCAACAATGGCTTCAGCTACAACATGGAGTCAACCATTGCGTTTCTGGTCTTCTCGTTGGGAGAGGTTGCCCTCGCAGGCGCCGACGGCATGCCCGTCCATGCCTATAGCGGCCGTCGAAGCGGAATCAAAGGGGGCACCAAGGACAGGCCGCCGGGCCTGGAGCTCTTCAACGAAGCGAGACGCCGGATGGGCTTCAATCTAACCCAATGCAGCCTCGAGAATGTCCAAATCTTTGAGCTTGCGAGGTAGGGACCGCGTCTTGACTGCAGAGCGTGCCGTGCCCGGACTAACCGTATCGACAGTCTCTATTACGGAACCTGTTTCTACCCCCTCGATTTTTGGAGAATGACCACTTTGGCTTCCATGGCCTGCCAAGCCTTCATCACGAGGTAACTACCAGGCGTTGACTCTTCTTGACCCAGCTAACACGTTCCCAGCTGCCCGAGCGCGCTGTCCAATGGCCAGGCAGATTTGACCCGACGAGCGTTTTGGCACTGCTCCGTCATGGAAACGTATGCACCCCTACTCTCAAGAGTCACTCTCATGCTAACACATCAACCCGAGCGGCCTGTACCTCGAGCTAGCTTTCCCCCTCACGGGCTTGGACAAGCTGGAATCGATCGTCGGGCTCCCCGACTTCAGCGGCCCCTTCTCCGAGGACGACTACATCAGCAACCAGGAGTCGCATTTCCAGGAGCATTTTGCCTCCCAGATTGTCCTACGGCGCCTTTTGGTCGACTTTCACAGCGTCTTGAGCCAAAGTGCGTCCAGCATATGATCCCTGAAGTGCAAGACGTTCGCTCACACCTCGTCAGGTGCCAACACAAACTTGACGCTCGGCCCAGCTTCCACCCCGTTCAGCCCGGCAACACCCACCGCTGGCGTCAACCCAGTCACGATCCACCAGCTCGCCTTGCAGCTCGAGCAATGGCGCGGCATGCTCCCCGCCCACCTGCGCTGGCACGAAGACGACCCGGGCGCCCTCCCCAGCTCCAACACAAACAGGTACCTCACGCCCGCGACGACCCCGATCTCCCCCACCATGCCGACGACGGCGCAGCAACCCCCGTCTGCCGGCGCCGTCGCGAGCCCGCTCATGTTCACGACCGATCTCGACATCCCGCCCCCGTGGTACCCCTACGTCCTCGACATCCAGGCCGCCCTGCTCCGCTCGCGATACTACTACACAAAGTACCTGATCCACCGCCCCATCCTGTACAAGGCGCTGCACCACCCGGACGCCATGACGCACGAGGACGCGGTCGGCGTGGCCGAGTGTCTCAAGTCGTGTCTGAAATGGCCCATCGCCATGTCGCCGACGTGCCGCAACAAGCGCCTCGTGCCGTGCACGTTTTTCTTTACGCAGAATTTCTTCGGAATCTTGATCCTGCTGCATCTGAGCACCACCGTGCCGATTCTCAGGAGGATAAGGGGCAGTATGTGCGGGGAGAGGTTCGAGCTGGATGCGTCGGAGACGGTGGGGCTGTATTTGGATTGGTTGAAAGATTTGAAGGGGGTGGATGCCGGGACGGAGTGGCATTGGGAGATTATTAGGGTTATTTATGGGTTGGAGGAATAGCATTTTCTCGGGGAGGACAGGTTGAGGTTTGAGTTGGTTGATGTTGATTGAGGGTCGAGGGTGAGAGTAAGTTGGGGTGTGGAAGAGGTTGAGAATAAGGGTGAGGGTACACTAAGTTGGAGAAAGGAGGGGAATAAACGACGTTGAGAGTGAGGTTGAGGAGAGCGGGAAAGCGAGGTTGAGGTTGGAGGCGGGAATAGGAAGGGCACAACGATAAACAAAGCCGGGGCTGAGGTTGAGGTTGGAAGAGGAGAAAATAAACAAGGCTGGGGTTGAGCTTGGAAGAGGAGGCGATAACCGATAAACAAGGTTGGGGTTGGTAGATGGATTGGTGTAGAAAGAGGAGGAGAAAAATATATGCACAAAGAAAGGGTTGGTAAGGTAGGAAGGAGGGTTGGGAAGGGTTTTGATGATGGTGGTGGTGATGTTCAGCGGTTGTTGAGACTGTACGTGTGGTTGATGAGGTAGGAAGAGGGGTGATGGGTGCTGTTTTGGGGGTGGTGGTTGTGTTCAGGGGATGTTGAGACTGGATGTGTGGTTGCTGGTTGGAGATTTACATCAGGCCAAGACAGCGGGCATCGAGACAGCGGCATGGTGTGGCGTATATACGGTATGTAGCCGGCTTTGTAACTAGACTCGATACAGTACTCGATACAGTCTGCAGTATACCTTTGCCCTCATAGGAGATGCATGTGATGCGCTGTTACCTGTGCAGCACTGCAGAACAGCTTTCTTCACCTCATGCTCTTGAGCTTATCCTACCCCTGAACCCGTTTAGTTCCCCTATCTTCGCTGGATATGCCTGCCCTCTACTTACCTACTTTTACCCTACCATCCGCAGCTGGACTGAGTCTAAGCCTGGCTGAGAGATTTGGCCTTCTTCCATCCATGTCAGGTTACAGAGAGCAATGAAGAACACCCGTGGAACACAAGATCCCCTCGTGGCTCTTCGATCAATAAGTCAGTCTTCAGTCGTTGCCCCCCGGTACGTCCTCGACTCTGGCGCGGGAGAGGGGAGAGGCAAAGCGGCAGCGTGGCATCCTCTTTCCGAGAAGGGGACCGGCAGATGGGCCTGCGAAGAACGTCGCCGCCGCCCGCTTCCTGCGCGATCTCGGTGCATCCCACCGGCGAGCAGCGCCGTCGTGACTCTACGCTCCACCATCTGCGCAGGTCTGGCCAATAGGCAAACTGCTAGTCGAGTTCGTCACTTTATCGAGAAGCAGATGTTTATTGTACCTTGAAGAGGAAAGACGCAGGCACGGCGGCACAAACTGAAGGCAGGAAGCAGCAGGATATCAGATGGAACGCAGGCCCAAGAAATAATAAAACAAGAAGAACAATGGAGATCAATTGGATTCTTCTTATCCTGAACCACCTTCTAAGCTGACAACTCCTTCCCTGACCTTCCTTTGCCTCCTCAATTGTAGCGCCAGCCCTGCCCTGTAACCCCTCCCACAAACCCAAACCTCTCCCGCAAACCCAAACTCATCCAACCACCCAAACACCCAGCCTCACTTACCTCCTTCTCCTGCAACGCGTCATCTAAAAATCAATGTCATTTGCGACAACCTTTCCTGGGCAAAACCACGGCCTCCACTCTTGAGCGGCTCCTGTGTGATCAACACCGTCCTCAACCAGACAAGGCAATCGCGAACCCTGTCAAACCAACCTCATCCATGTAAGTCAGTTGCAATCCCAGCCTGCGAATTCTGTATTTTCTCACCAGATCAAAGCCAACAACAGTATCAGCCTCTACGACCGAGACCCATCGCAGACATCAGCACAAGCAGCCGACACAACCATGGCGCCGCCGCTCACTGGAGTAAGAAACGCGAAAGGAGACCAAAAATTCCAGGGCTGACAATACCGCCTTAGATGGAACTCCAGGCATTCAAAGGCGTCAAGGAAAAGGCTGTGTCCCAACTCACATACCGGAACGACGAAAACTGCGACACCGATACCATGGCACTCGAGATCGCCTGGCTGAACGACTGCTACCGCGGCCAAAGCGTATATTTCGCCTTGCTTGGAGTGCCGGGCTTGGACCTCGAAACCTTCCCCGCGCCGAAAGTCAAGAATACATTCCTGTTCCGCCAGCACCAAGGAATCTGGTCGGTTGCATGTGTCAAACGCCGGCCGGACCAGGTCATCATGTTCGACGGCACCTCAGAGAAACCCAGCGACCGCCTTCACGAGGACCGGCGCAGAGGCATTCGACTGCAGCGCTTACATCATGCCGTCAAAGGCCAGCTTGCCCAGCTAGGCATACCCGACACGGTCTACGTGAGCCAACACAAGATCGTCAGCCATGCGAACGAGGCGTATTCTGCTACCAGCTGCCTCGCTTGGGCGGAGGCGAAGTTCGCCGCTGGCCCATCGACCACAACTGGGACGGATTTGAGCACCCTTGCTGGCTGCCATCCACTGACATTTGCAGCGAGTTTGCCGAGGTGATCTACAATGGCGAAACAGACTGGAGCGACGTGTTGCGGAAGCGGGCATGCAGGGCAAACGCGGCACAACTGACTGGAGCTTGAGATGACGAAGCGGTGGAACGAAAGAGTGCATTGCGTTAAGAGGACTGGGGATGGAGGACAGGTTAAACTTGAGAGAAATCGATAAATTACTAACACGCGACCAAACTTTGCAATTGTGATACGTTACGTTCCCTCCTTGAACCCCACATCACAGGCGCCAATTGGTTGGGTCGGGTCAGTTGATTTTCCGGATAACCGACCCGACACTCTGCTGACTAATTTGGATCGTGGCACAGTTGAAGTGGCTTGGGTAGCTGCAAACAGGCGGCATGCCACAGGACGCGCCTCTTCCGCTTTCTTTCCCAACTTCCGACAGCATGCCATCCTCAATGGCAGACCAGCGGCGGTCAAAGATCATCAAGGATAATCCCATCGGAAATAGCCTTGATGCCTTCCGCGCTTCGTTCAATGCTGTCTGTGCAGACAGGACGATCTCGCGCGTTCCAGACGCGTTTGGTCAACTTGACCAAGAAGGTACGACACTTCAGCTTCGTTGAGTACACGCTCGTCTGATCGTGGTGTAGAACTCCGGAAACTCACTCGCGCCTTTCTGAGAGCCGCGCAAAACCTCCCCGCTGCCGACCTGCTACCTGCCGCGATACATCGTGGCACCCTTCGAAGCGATCTTCTGCGGCTTGAACTCTCACTCGACTCGGACGACTTCGACCTCGACCGTATCAAGCCTCTCCTAAATGCAGCCCTCGCCGATCATCTCGACGATGTCCTTATCTGGGACCGAGTCTACGACACCATCACCGATTCCACCCCGCCGCCCCGACCGATAGCGTCTTCTCTCCAACAAACCCCATGGCTGCGCAACACTGGCAGCTTCGCCAATTCATCCGAACACCGCGAACATGTGGACAACGTCCTTAGGGAGGAGCTTGGCCCTATGTATGTTGATCTCCGGGACTTCCACAAGACGTACTTTGGCGACGTAGCAAACCTGGAGACCGCATCAAAGACGTTCTTCAAGGATTGTTCGGAAGGCAGCAACCCGCTCTTCAGCGACGGCTGGAGGGGTTGGCCCGAAGAAGCGAAGCAGGATGATGTGTTGAGCTGGTTTGCGGACTTTACCGAGAAGCTGGCGGCATTCGCAGAGAGCTGCTACTCTGCTCCGGCACACAAACGAAGACCGCTGGCGAAGCCTGACGAGCCGATTGTCGGCTCCGTCGGGAAACGGAAGATGGATATCGGCTTCGTGGACGACCCGAAAGCCGGGAAAGACTCGAGGTGCCACTGGAGCCAGATCCTCGTGCCCGGCGAGCTGAAGAGCAACCCATCCGCCGATAGACCTTCGGAAGCGCGACTTGATCTCGGCAGGTACGCTAGGGAAGTGTTTGCCGCTCAGGGTACCCGTCGCTTCGTCTTGGGCTTCACCCTCTGCGGATCTCTCATGAGGGTATAGGTGTTTAACCGGCACGGTGGCATCGCCTCGGAGCAGTTCGACATCAACAAGGATGGGCTACGGTTCGTGTCTACGATCCTCGGATTCCTCTGGATGAGCGAGGAGCAGCTTGGATTCGATCCCACGATCATGACGGCAAATAGCCAACGCTTCATCGAAATCACACGGGACGGTAGGACTGAGCGGCTCATCCTCGATGAGTTGATGAAACCTGCACGCTGCATCGCTGGCCGAGCAACGACTTGTTGGAAAGCACATCGAGAAGACGACCCGCATAGCCCGCTTGTTGTCAAAGACTCGTGGCAATATCCTGAACGCGATGAGGAGGGCGAGTTACTCCTTGAGGCGACTAGCAAGGGTGTTGTTCATGTGGCCCGGCATTATCACCACGAAACTGTTCGGGTGCGGAATGCAGATGACGATGTCCGAAACAATGTCCGGAAGGGGTTGGATGTCACGAGGGCCACGAACTACCGGCAGAATCGATCGCGACTTTCACCGAGCACAAGCACAGCAGGTTCATCACGCGCCGGCCGAAGCAGCAGCATCACTAGCGTGAAGCGGTCGTCTGACCAAACTGGTGCTCCTTTGCCGCCAAGCAAGCGACCCTGTTCCACATCTCCGACCAAGGCTGCCAGCGATGTACTACCAAATCGAGTGCACCGGCGCGTCATCCTTTCCAACTAGGGGATCCCCATCTACAAAGCGGGCTCTCGGGAGGCGCTACTCGCCGCACTGGCCGACTGCATTGAAGGGCACGAGTCGTTGCGGCAGAAAGCTAGCCTCCTTCACCGAGATATCTCCATCGGTAATCTCATAATAAGCAAGGACAACGGCGGGTTCTTGATCGACTTGGATCTCGCCATCAAGGAGCAACGTATCAGCGTCTCGGAGGCCAAGGGGAAGACCAGGACAAGGGCTTTTATAGCCATTGGGGCCCTCCTAGGCGAGCAGCACTCGTTCATGCACGATCTTGAGTCTTTCTTCTAGGTATTGTTCTAGATATACATCCACTACGACGGCCCTAGCGAGGGCAGGGTTGTTGCCCAGTTTGACAAGTGGAATTACGCTAACACTAATGAGTTGGCAAAGCTGAAACTGGGAACTGTGGCGGAGGAAGCCATCTTCATGAAGACAATCACCGATAACTTCACGCCATACTACGCTCCACTCATCCCACTATTGAACAGGATGCGAAAAGCAGTTTTTCCCAAGGACAAACCATGGGAACGGGAAGACGAAAAGCTTTACGTCCAAATAAGAGACATTCTCCGACAACAGAGGGAAGACTTGAAATGAGGGCCGTTTGTAGCGGCATCAGCACGCTCTTGTTCAACCTCGGGACTACCCTTGTCTAATGACGATATGTGGAGGGAGAGGGAGGGAGAAGGAGGGAGAGGGGTCGCTAGCTATGGAGGGTGAAGATCGACGGACGAGGAGAGAAGGCCGAGAGGGAAGAATAAAAAGGGAGGACAGGGCGAAGAGGAGATCATATATACCCTAGAGGTCTCGGCGTCCAACCCTTGGGTCTCGCTAGCTACTAGCTAGCCGCTGGAAGCCGTCACCTCCTCCCTCCCTAATCCGTGCACAATGGTCCATAGCAAAGAACAATTGACCAGTCCATCGCAAAAGGCAAATATATTACGTGACAGTCTGCTGTGTAATTGAAGGGCCGACTCTAATCAGAAGCATTTATAGCGTTCAATTCCACATTTTAGTCTCTACCCTAAACGCCACCAGGCTCAGACCATGTGGAGGGGAACGTTGCTGCCCCAGCTGTGGATCCTGTCCGTCGGTCGATCTCTCCTCCTAAGTATCACGGGGTGATGTGGCCAACCTAGAGGGTACTCTGTGTATTGTGTGGTCGCACGAGGAACCAAACCGTAGCTGGTGCGCGCAGCTAAGGGAAAACCCTGCAGGCGTGCCAGCGCACAGACCATGCAGGGCAAGCCCCACTCCAGGGCTTGCCAAGCTACCTATCTAATCTACAACCCTAACCCTAGCACGGGCAACGCCCGTGATATAAGTCCTTACTAGATGGCGGGTCTTTCGTCTATCTCTTTTAGATAGTTGAACTATAGTCTTCAAGTAGGGTAGAATTATGGGTCGATAAATACGGAGATCCACCTGCCGCCGGGTAAGGTTACCGTAGCGCCTTGCGAGTCTACGGGCGCCGCTGACGTCGTTAGAACGACTAGAAATACCGCCGTAGCTATTCGCGACAATCCCTTTTTCCTACGACCCCGACTTCGTTAATCGTGGAGACACTCTCGACTAGGTCTACAAGCGATGCTCCAAGCCGGCTAGCCGCGTAGCCCTCGTAGGCCTCGGCGGCATAGGCAAATCGCAGCTAGCTATCGAATACGCGCACCGAGCAGCGGTAGAGGAGCCTAATAGATAGGTGTTCTAGGTCTATACTAGTACACAAGTACGCGTCGAGGAAGGGTTCAAGGCGATTGCCAATACCGTCAAGCTACTAGGCCGGAGGCAGCCGAAGGCCGATGTACCGTAGCTTGTGTCTAGCTAGCTGTCGAACGAGCGAAATGGCCGGTGGATTGTAATTCTCGATAGCGCTAACGACGGCGACGTGTTCTTCGGCGCTAGCAGTCACCCCAAACGACGTCCGCTAGCTACCTACCTTCTATAGAGCCGAAACGGGTCTCTTCTCATTACAACATGCAATAAGGATCTAGCTTATAGGCTTGTAGGGGGGGTACAAGAATACAATCGAGATCGGGCCAATAGTGCAGAGTGATGCTCTGTTGCTCTTGGAGAGGAAATTAGGCTTGCGCTCAGACAAGGGTTCAGCAGAGGAGCTTGTACGAACGCTGGAATACGTTCTACTCGCTATTAGCCAAGCGGTAGCCTACATTTAGAGAAGATCGCTACGGAGCTCGGTCGAAAAGTATTTGGCCGAGTTTCGCAGGGGCGAAAGCAAGAGAGCCTGGCTTCTAAGTTATAACGAGGGCGAGTTTCGGCGAGAGGGAGGGGCTTCGAGTGCGATCCTTACGACCTAGCAGATATCGTTCGAGCATATCCGCTCCAAGAGAGCTTCGGCGGCAGATCTACTCTCACTTATAAGCTTCTTCGACCGATAAAGCATTCTAGAGTCGTTGTTAAGGCCGCCTTACATAGGCGGGGCAGTATAGGGGAGTGGATCCGACATACAAGACGATTTGGCATCCAATAGTAGCGCCGACGAGATGGACAACGACAAGACGGACAACGCATTTGAAGACGATATCGCGATGCTAATCAACTTTTGTCTCGTAACTATAAGCGAGAGCGGAGATATGTTCGAGATATACGGGCTCGTACAGCTATCGACAAGGACGTAGCTAGAGGCCTACGGAAGGGCAGAGGAATTTAAGCATTAGTTTGTATTACGGATCGCCGCGCTGTTCCCTCCTAGAGACTATAGTAACTAGGCGACGTGTCAGCGTCTCTTTCCACATGTCGAGAGGGCCGTAGACTACCGGCCAGCGGAGAGCAAACTCGAAAGGGCATAGGCAATGCTATTATACTATAGTGGATAGTATACAAAATTGCAAGGCAGATATAATATAGTAGAGCAAATAGCTCGTAGATCGAGGAGAAGCTATAAGAAAGTACTAGGAAGAGAAGACGAGCAAACATTAGCTAGCACGGCGCTATTTACAGGAGTACTTTAGGATAAAGGGCTATAGGACGAGGCCGAGAAGCTGTTTGTATAGGTGATTGTGACGGAGAATGCGCCCGGTGCCTTATGCACTCGGATCCGGGGTTAGGGTTGGATGCGCATTCCCGGTCATGCACTTGTTGGAATAGGGCTCTGGGAGCCTGGTGCGCATGGTGGTCTGTGCCCGCATCACACTTCCTCCCCAGCCCACGCCTGTATTTTGATCTTTTCTCTCTTTTTTCTTTAGCTTTCGATTAACGGAATAGAGTGGTATTTGCAGTGCCATCGAGCCTCGCGACCTATATCGCTCATCTCTTACAGTGATAGAGACTCGCAAGACGAAGCTCGGGGCCGATCATCCTGACACGCTAACTAGTATAGCCAACCTAGCGTTAACGTATAGCAACTAGGGCCGGTAGGAGGAGGCGGAGGAGCTAAGGTTGTAGGTGATAGAGACGAGCAAGACGAAGCTCGGGGCCGATCATCCTAACACGCTAACTAGTATAGCCAACCTAGCGTCGACGTTTTGCAAATAGGGCCGGTGGGAGGAGGCCGAGAAGCTGTTTGTATAGGTGATAGAGACTTGTAAGACGAAGCTTGGGGCCGATTATCCTAACACGCTAACGAGCATAGCTAACCTAGCGTCGACGTACTAGAACTAGGGCTAGTAGGAGGAGGCCGAGAAGCTATTAGTATAGGTAATAGAGAGTTTCAAGACGAAGCTCGGGGCTAATCATCCCGACACGCTAACTAGTATAGCCAACCTAGCGTCGACGTATAGCAACTAGGGCCGGTAGGAGGAGGCGGAGGAGCTAAGGTTGCAGGTAATAGAGACGAGCAAGACGAAGCTTAGGGCCGATCATCCCAATACGCTAACTAGCATAGCCAACCTAGCGTCGACGTACCGGAACCAGGGCCGGTAGGAGGAGGCCGAGAAGCTAGAGGTGCAGGTGATAGAGAGTTTCAAGACGAAGCTTGGGGCCGATCATCCCGATACACTAAGAAGCATAGCCAACCTAGCGTCGACGTTTTAGAAACAGGGCTAGTAGGAGGAGGCCGAGAAGCTGTTTGTATAGGTGATAGAGACTTGTAAGACGAAGCTTAGGGCCGATCATCCCGACACGCTAACAAGTATAGCCAACCTAGCGTCGACGTACTAGAACCAGGGCCGGTAGGAGGAGGCCGAGAAGCTGTTTGTATAGGTGATAGAGACGAGCAAGACGAAGCTCGGGGCCGATCATCCCGACACGCTAACTAGTATGGCCAACCTAGCGTCGACGTACCGGAACTAGGGCCGGTAGGAGGAGGCCGAGAAGCTAGAGGTATAGGTGATAGAGAGTTTCAAGACGAAGCTCGGGGCCGATCATCCCAACACGCTAAGAAGCATGGCCAACCTGGCGTCGACGTTTTAGAAACAGGGCCGGTAGGAGGAGGCCGAGAAGCTGTTTGTACAGGTAATAGAGACTCGCAAGACGAAGCTTAGGGCCAATCATCCCAACACGCTGACGAGCATAGCCAACCTAGCGTCGACGTACTAGAACTAGGGCCGGTAGGAGGAGGCCGAGAAGCTAGAGGTGTAGGTGATAGAGACGAGCAAGACGAAGCTCGGGCCCGATCATCCCAACACGCTAACGAGCATGGAAAATCTGGCATTTACTTGGAGAGCTCAAGGTCGATATACAGATGCTTTGGCATTGATGGAGGACTGTGCCTAAACTCGATAGCGAGTCCTTGGTGCACGCTATCTACATACGAGATCGTCCTTGGCCACTGTAGCTAAGTGGCGTAGTTAGATCTGTTTTCATTGTTTCCAAGAAGACGAAGTTTTTGTTCTTTTTTTTTTTCGTTCCTCCTTGGCTGCTCGTAACCTGTCCATTCTATTCGCGCCGAAAGCGGCTGAGTGGATTTTACGCCGCGATGTCTTAGCTACAGCCAGTTTTGCGGCTTGCTTGTCACTCTACAAAGTGAGTTGCTACGTACTGTGTGAGTTACAATCACCCCTGAAATTGGCCCCTGCGGACAATCTTTCAACATCGAAAATCTAGACACTGATTTCGGTCTCTACTATACCCTTGCTGCCGGCAGAAAAGATACGCATCTAGTGGCAGGAAGAGTACGTATCGAGATAGCATGTATTCATTAAGGTACGTACCCTTTCTGCCGGCAGAAAAGGTACGTCTCTAGATAGATATGTACTAGAGAGTATATCTTTAAGATACATATCTTTTCTACCGGCAGAAAAGATACGTATCTAACGTAGTTACCTGAAGACCTGCTATTTAGATACGAACTCTTTCTGCCACTTGGATACGTCTCGGCCTTCCACAGCTTCTCCTTTCGGACCTCAACATGCCTAGGCTAGCGCCGTTGCCTCTAGGTCCCTAAGAGGTAGCTTCCTAAAGAGACTAGAAGTGTTCAAAATTCCCATTTAGTACTCTCGTTTTAGGAAGTGGTCATTAGCTTAGCGTCTTCTGTTGCCTACAACAAGGCCTCTTTGACGAGAATATGCCTCGTAATACCCGAGCATCCTAACCAGCCTTCACTCCCTTCCTCGCTATGGATAGATCGAAAACACTCCCGGAATGGATCATGTGCCAACTTTCCCAATCACGTCAGCTACCACCTCGGTGTCAATCTGTTTGGAATAGGCGGCCTTGCGGTGGGCTTGACAAGCATGGGCTGCGTGCCCGGTTCTTGGTATCGAGTCTAGTGAAACAAAGCCCAAACTCAACAGAATTGGAAATAGGAGAAGATTATATTACCTTGATCATATATATCCGATGCTATTAGAAGAGGGAGGAAATTGGGAAGGAAGCTATAGGCTACAAGGCAATAATACAAAGTATAAAGTTACTCTAGAGCAAGGCATTGTCTCTTATGTACACCAAGATAGCGGGCGGCGTCATCGAGAATAAATGTGTCTCTCGTTTTCTCTTGTAGTAGTATCGTCGAGACTACCCAAATGGGCAATGAGGGGCATCTGAAACCCCAAGCCAGATTTGTGAATTGGAAATTCTCACCAGGTACCGGAGTATATTCTACCTAGGAAATACCTACGTCGGAAACTAAGTGGAAGCTTAGAAGCAAGATCTTGAAACGAAGCAAGCCTGCAATTTTGAAACTCCAAAGCAGAAAGCTACCAATATAGGTAGAGAAGCCAGGACAGCTACAAAGTTGAATCACTACAAACAACCAAGTACATGGAGGAGGAAATTGTACACCTAACCTCTCCGCGATTCTCCCCGGCGTTTCTTCCCTTTGCCCTGATCCGTGATCTTCATAGTTTTAGAGCCACTGCTTCTCTTCATTCCTAGACCCTACATTTTAGCCTTCCGATCTCTCCACTTCCTTAGCAAGTCTTCGGATAGATTATATCCAGGCTCGAGCGTCGGTACCCAATTAACTAAATAGTACTTTCTTCCGCCGATAACTTCCTCTCCAATAATTTCCCTAACTTTCCATTGATCTGGCGGAGGAGTGTTGTCTTTGCTGGCCAAGGTCGTTTCGGGGTTGTCTGGCGAAGCCAGGTCGGCTTCGCCCTGATCCTCTGACCGCTGACCGTGGAGTTCTGGTACATCAGGTGCTTCAGCGCTCTCGAGTTCCATGTGATCCGTGAGAGCGCTGTCAGTGTAAGGAAGGCTTTTAAAAACCTTCAAGCCTTTATTCTCTAGGGAGGAACTCTCTACGTCTTGTAGCCTGTATATGAAACGAATAGAACCATCGTAGGGAGACTCTACTACATTGGAATGTTCCCCTGTAGCACTGCTGGCTAGAGCACAATGTTAGAGTATCGAAATCAAAACTCGATGAATCGAACTTACGCGTATCACCAGCTTTGTTGACGTCTTTGCATAGCGCTGCACTATCTGTCACAGGAGGTCCCGTTTAGACGTTCCTAGCGATAGCCATGCTACCGACAGTTCCGCTGCCTAAGGTGAATTAGCTAATGGCTAAGTAGAAGAAACTTGTAAAAGAAACTCGGTGGTACCTTCGACATCGCCGTTGGGCTCGGGGATGGATGGAGAGCCGGGGTACAGCAGAGACTTGCAATTATTTCTGATGACACGAGTGTCTAGAGACTGGGTGGATCGGGGCTTGTTGCTGCGAGGTCTCTTGCTCCCAGTAGTACTGCTAGGAGGTTGACCAAACTTTCCAGTCTCGGGATTGTATAATCGAAAAGCTATATTGAGGAGGGCACTGATAGCTATATAGGGAGCGATGTTACGTGAGGGAAAGATAACTGCTAGGCACGAGAGCAAGAGGGACGGAATGAAGACTCTTATAACTAGCAATTCAGAAGGATCGACTAACCAATCGCCGCAAGGAATTTCGTAAAAGCGTCTTTAAATAGAACTATCCTCGAATTTCTACAATAGGTATGTCCTTAAAGGGGCATAGCTTTACTACCTTAGAGGATTTCCGGAATAGTATAACCGCCTAGTAGTCTTAGTTATACTACCAATACTAGTTTAAACAATCCTGTTAATTTCCTACAACGGGCATGTATCTTGATTCGGCGTTCTTCTGTAGCTTGGCCCATTCGAATATTAACCTGCCTTGGCTGCGATCCTCGCGTCTAGCTTCCTAAAGAGGTAACTTCCTAAGACTAGTAGCGTTGCCGTCTTGTCATCCCTATTCGGCAGTCTCTTGACTTAAAGAGGCCTATAGTGTGCTGCTATTACCTATGACGTCCTGCTAGGGAAGTGGCTATTGGCGTAGCGTCTTCCGTTGCCTGCCCCAAGGCCTCCTAGACAAATCTGCCTCGTGATGCCCGAGCACCCCCGCCACTTTTCACTTCCTAGCTCTACTCTTCTCCACGGCCTGATACTCGTGCGAATGGGGGCGATCCGAGTTCACACGACCTGATCCCCCTCTTGTAAGCGGCTTATGCCTTCTGTTGTGACGCTCCTCGCTGCGGATAGATTGAAACGATCCCCGACTAGATTATGTAAGAGATATCGCCAACCTTCACAGCCATGTCGCCACCACCATTAGCCTCCACTATATTACCTCGTCTGTCTCCTTCGACCTCCTCTTCCTCCATTGATCCTGTCGTCTCCAACTTCGTTCGACCCCTGGTGCTAGCCCGCTGCTTCTTGGTTCTAGAACCGCGTTTGCTATCTCTTTATGCCAATGTAGTGGCCTTCGGACTTACGTTTTCTCCAGGTTCAAGAGTAGATACCTAGGTGTTTATGTACTTCAATATGCCTTTGTCTATAAACTCTTCAACGATCTCACTCTCTCATTCACCAAGTCGTATATCGCTAAATACTATGTCCGAGCCTATTATCTCGTAGCTAATGGCAGTTGCTCCACAAGAACTAAACGCATTGCTCAGCTTGCCTCTTTGGAACCTCTATGTCTACCTCGGGCACGCTCTAAGCCTCCGAATTCCTAAAGAGGTAGTTTCCTAGAGAGGCTACTAGTGCTGCCGTCTCAATATCCCGATTCGGCAATTTCCCGAAGGGGGAATCGCTTGAAGAGGCCTATAGTGTGCCGCTAGCACCTATGATATGCTATAGGGAGAGTGGTCATTGGCTTAGCGTCTTCTATCGGCGGCCTCAAGGCCTTCTTGACGAAATCCTTAGCTGTCAACAACAGAGTGGTATTGGAGATCAAAGATAAAGCATCCAACAAACGGAGTTTGATTCGAGAACTTTCCACACTCTCGGTACTTTCTACACTCTTGGAACTTTCTACACTCTCGGAACTGATCGCATAGGCAAGCGGTTATCTTTCTTATTTTGGGCTTCTTCTCTAGCTTGTCCGTTCTAGTTCTTAAGGTGCCTAGGCTGCTGTCGCAAGCTCTGGATTGCAAAAAGAGGTAGCTTCCTGAAGAGTCTAACTAGGTAGTGTTTCAATATCCCTATTTAGCATTCTCTTTGCCTTGCCGTTCGAGCTGTTCTCGATAGCCTAAAGTAGTAATGTCCATTCCGGCAATTTCGTCGAGGCGCGTGCAAAATTCCGAAGAGGAAATTACTTGCTCATGCCCCTTGTTGTGACGGTCTCGCTATGGGTAGATCGAACACACTCCGACTGAATCAGGTAACTACGAGATATCGCCAACTTTTCCAACCACACCGGCCACCTCTATCAGCTTCTACCAGGCTATTTCGTCGGTCTTTCCAATATGTTGACATAGTCAAAAGGGAGCTGGCTGCCGCCTTGGCGGTTCACAAGTCCCGTTCAAGTAGCTCGTCATGCCTCGTGAATCTGGAGAAGGAGGCAATTTGTATATTACCGAATGCCTCCATCCAACCCCCAGCTGCGAGGGCCGTAGCCGCTTTGGAAGGTGCAACTCCTCGACCCCTTGCATGGGATGAACGCGACCTGGTCAACTAGTGAGCCTGTTACCACCCAATCTCGGGCTTTGCGATGCTTTGAGTCTGTTTTACCCACTCCCATCTTGCAGATCTGGCATAATACTCCCGCTCTTTTCAGCATCTTATTGCCAAGGGGCATGAAAGACGAAGGGGCACCTGGCGAACCGCCGAGCTAATCCTGAGCTTACATGTTGAGGAAAAATCTTGTAGGATTGCCCTTTGATGTCCAGTCAGAGGGCGAATAGCCTTGGCACCTGGGTTGCCAAAGGTAGCTAGTTCAAGGTTGCTTCTTCAACTCTGTGCTAGTGGTAAAGATCGGGGACGCCGAGAAGGGAGGAACCAGTCACGGCGTCTCCGGTGGAGCTACGTCAGCTCCTGCACTGCCAACCAGGGCCGCGAAATCATGGGTAGTAGCAAAGGAAGTGCGACAGGAGACGGTGATAGAATCGACCGAGGTTAGCAGGACTGAATTAGAGCGATTGAGCCCGCCGGGGACGGAGACAAAGATGCGACTATGAAAGAGAATCGGCGCGCGCAAAAGGAAGTACGAAATAAGAAGCACAGGAAAAAAGGTTCACGCCGTGCATGGCTCGGGGTTGCGGTGTTGTTGCGATAGGGGTCGGCGTTTGGCTGCGAAACTAAACATAACGGAACGTTTTCATGGAAAACGGACGCAAGACGGTGGTGTTTTTCTGCCGGCAGAAAAAGATACGTAACGTACATGATAAGCGAGTGACCCAGACAAGCGAGTGACCCATCTTCCGCTACACTATGACAACTATCCACAATTACACCGCAACAACACTAAGAACCAACGATAATTACATCAGAAACAGCTGAATCAGATGATTCTGCAGCCTCC
>JAMAKQ010000143.1:0-11079 GCA_023628475.1 Chaetomiaceae sp. PF1801
GGTGGGGAGGAATAGGACGCAGGGGAAGGGGAAGGGAAAATAGGGGGTGAGAAAAGGGGTTGGGGAGCTGGGGTGCTGTTGAACAGGAGGTGAGGATATGCTAGTGAGGGCGGTGAAGGTTTGGTCGACCGTACTGTGATATGAAAGCCGGCAGACCCTCGGGGGTCTTGAGCCCAGTCTTTTATAGTCGTGTATTTTAGTGCGAACCCAGGACTATCCATCCATTATCCCTCGATTTACCTGCTGTCAACGCGTCAGAGGCACTCTCCTGAAATCGCAACTGGAATTTCTCGCTGATTAGGTAGGGTAGGGGTGTGAAAGGGTTATAGAGATGCTGGTTTGTTAGTTCCAGCCTCCAGGGTCCTGACCATGTCCATGCCGTTAACTATCCATCCGCCAGAGTCCAGCTCCTGGCCACGTCGTGGGCACATATCCCCAATCCAAGCGCCTATTATCCTCCCAAACCCTGCAGAGACGTCCATCGAGCCCATCCAAAGCACGGTACCAATCAATTCCCATATTAGCCGTCCTCAGCCCTATATCACGACCTCCTTGAAGGGGCCGGGGTCGGCGGTGGCATCGGCGGCCGGTTCGCTAGCTGAGGGGGCGGAGAACGAGTCACAGGGTTCGGAAGCATAGGTGGCCCACGGCTCGGCGGCGGCGCCTGGTGCTTCTCCTCCTCGTCGTCATCATCCTCCTGCTGCGCCTTCCTCAGCCACGAGGACCTCCCAGACCAGTACGCCAGGACGACCACCATCACGGCGATGCCCCCCCACGCCAGCGCGACCCAGTTCGTGCCCGCGGCGGCGCTCACCCCAACCCCACTGCCCAAGTCGTTCACCCTCCCCTCAGCCACCTTGGCGCCGATGGAGGCGATCAGTCCGCCCAGGATGAGGAAGAACAGGGCGCAGGAGACGAAGACCAGGTTCACCCACACGGCCCAGGCGTAGCCCTTTCCGTCGTCGTCCGAGGAGACAGAGACGGCTGGGATGGAGGCGATGAGCGAGAGGCCTGTGAAAGCGATGCCGATGCTGAAGATGACGGCGAAGGCTTTGAAGAGGGGAGGGAGGCCGTCGAAGACTGACTCCAGGGGGTAGGTGAGGCCGAGGTCGGAGAGGGAGACGTTCTTGCCTGGTTCGGTACTGCTGAGGGCTACTGCGAGGAGGTAGGGGATTGTGGAGGGCTCGTCTGGTAAACAACAATGTCAGTAATTGTGAGTAGAGTCTCTTGGTGATGTAGAATGAACTTACTGTCGGAGAAAAATGGGTGGCAATCGATGAGATTGCGGCCTCCGTCAGGCGTGTAGTCCCCTTCGCAGACTGTCAGGGCGTAGAGCGAGTAGAAGTCGCGGGCAGGGGGTTTCTGAGTCGGGCCGTCCGCAGCATCCGAGTCGCTGACACCCTTGGGCTTGTTGCCGGCCTTGTCCGGCGAAGTCGTGGTCGGAGCGGGTGTGGCAGGAGCGGTTATGGCAGGGGGGTTAACGCTGGGCGCTGCACTCATCATGCTGTTGCACAACGGTCCAAGGAGGCCCCCGACACCATCACAGTCGCTGGCCGTGGTCCGGGAAGGTTTGAGGGTGATGGCTGCGGGGCTGTTAGAGGGACCCTTCACCTTGCCCAAGGCGGAGGTGTTGACCTGAAAGATAGAAAGTTGATCAGACAAGCGGTGATAGTGACAGCGGCAGAGGGATGGCGTACCGTGATGATGTCGTAGCCATCTAAGACACCTGGCTTATTGCCCGCGGAGAGGGCCAACACCACCAGGATGAGGGCGGCAGCGGAGAAAACCACCGGCACCAGCCGGTAAAAATGGGCGCTGGTGAACATCCCTCTTGGCGCGAGGCTGCGGGCTAGAAGCAGTTACTGTTGAAGGGATTTCTGTCGAGATTCGTGGAATGTCAGGGTTGAGAGAACTCCGTTGGCAACTGCAAACTGCTCCATCAAACAGGGTTGGAGGCAAGGGCGAAAAGGAGAGACCTTATAAGCACATCGCACAGCCGGAAATGAAGGGACCAGTGCTGGCTCCATGTGATTGTGCTCGTCACCTGGGTGCATCCCATCTTGATTGATGTGCCTTGTGAACTGGTGGCACCGTCGGGGGGTTCCTGTTGCGCGTCAGATACCATCAAGAGCACTGTGAACTAGGGACGAGAAGGATACTTCTTTGTTGTCATACCAGGTGCCGCCATCGTCACCAGGCAAGTAGCTGGCGGATTAGGGCTACACCTGTGCATCAACGGAAGGGAGGGCTTTGCGATCGGGTGCAAGGGCACAACCCGGTGCGAGAAATCTGGTGTGACGATCAAGTGGTAAAGGACTGCTTCTTTGTGTGCCGTGGAATGATCGAAGTCTGGGAGTGGCAGCTCAAACCGCTGGCCAAACCAGAACCGTGCCGCTCCATCTGAAGAGACCTCGGACCCGGGTTGCGGTGTCGAATGATCCACTGTCCGGATGTGCCGGCTCGCCGGAGCCAGTCAGCCACGGCCCCACATCCGGCTGGCCGGCGCCAAAGTGGGGCACTCCCCGGGCCGGACGCGGATCCTGTGGAAATTGAAATCTCAACGGAGGAATCGCCGTCGATAGGAAATCAGGTATTCTGGCTAGGGGTGAAAAAAAAAATGCTTCGATCAAGTATTCTCTGTTTCAGAATCTAGTAAGTGTTTAAGCCACCAGTCTCTCCAAGCTGTAATACTTGAAGCAAGTGAGTTACGCGGGGACAACGGCAGCTGAGCGCCGTTTTGTCGCACCCGTCGTGTTTTCTTCAGTATCCCCGCCGGTAGACTGGTTTTCGCACTGACTTGTGGCCGGTTTGTCGGGGAGGCAGGCTCGGCAAACAGACAAGTGGCCGGCGGCATCTTCTCGGCTGCTCCGGAGTCGTTGGAAGATGGATTTAGCTCTGAGCTGAAGCGACAAGGTGTTCCTCTCAGCTTCAGTGCTGGCTCGCTCTTCCAACACCGACACTCTGCGTGGGTCGTTCTGGAGTTGCGGTGTGATGAGCTGCGACACTGAGCAGAGAATCCCGTCGGTTGTTGAGGGAACGAATCTGCGCGTGGTTCAACTTCTAGGCTCGATTGCAACCGAAAAGAAGTAGAGCACTCAATAGAGAATGAAGGACAGTCCTGCAGCAATTGCTCAGGGTTCCTCGTTGGCATCATTGACTGTCTGTCTCGATGCAACTCGAGCGATGCAGTGGGACGGGAGCTTGCCGTGTTCCAGGCTCGGGGGTCACTGCAGTGCGGGGGAGGGGCAGCAGCCCGCAGGACCCACTAAAATTTGGAGCCCGTTGTCGGAGCTTTCGATTTCGGCCGGTGCCATTGCACCAGCCGTGCAACCCGTCATTGACTCACGTTGGGCCCAAAAATTCCTCAACACAACAGGGCCGTCGAGGTGCAAGTCGAATCGAGGTCTATTGACGCGATTCTGCTTCGGATTCCCAATCCATCACTTGCATACCCTCACCATGGCTCAATTACCGGATCCCACGATCGACCTTGACTGGTCGGGCTACGTCGGCTCGATCCAGGAGCACTTCCGCCGCCAGGCCGAGGCCCATCCCGAGCGCACCTGCGTCGTCGAGACCAAGTCCTCCACCACGCCCGAGAGGAGGTTCACCTACCGCCAGATCTACGAGGCGTCCAACACGTTGGCATGGTACCTGCACAACGCCGGCGTCACCAATGGGGACGTGGTCATGATCTGGGCCCACAGGTCCGTCGACCTGGTCGTGGCCCTGATGGGTATTCTGGTACCGTGCCTGCTCGTCCTGCTAGCCGTGCCATTGACTGGTCTAACTTCTGGATCCAGGCCTCGGGCGCAACCATGACCGTTCTCGACCCCGCCTACCCCCCCGCAAGGCAGCAGATCTACCTTGAAGTCTCACAGCCGCGCGCCCTCCTCCGGATCGGCCGTGCCACTGACGAGAACGGGCCCCTGGCGCCCCTGGTCCAGAAGTACATCGACGAGGAGCTACAACTCAAGACCGATGTTCCCGACCTCAGGCTCCGGGACGACGGCATCCTGTATGGCGGCGAGGTGGACGGCCAAGACATTTTTGCCAGCGTGAGGCACCTTGCTTCCGCGCCCCCGGACGTGATCGTGGGCCCCGACTCGAATCCCACGCTCTCCTTCACCTCCGGCAGCGAGGGCCGGCCCAAGGGCGTGCTCGGCCGGCACTTCAGCTTGGTCAAGTACTTTGGCTGGATGGCGGAGCGCTTCAACCTCTCCTCCGAGAGCAGATATACCCTTCTGTCTGGCATTGCACACGACCCCGTGCAGCGCGACATCTTCACCCCGCTGTTTCTCGGCGCTCAGCTCCTGGTTCCTTCCCGGGAGGACATCCAGCACGAGAAGCTCGCCGAATGGATGCGCGAGCACAAGCCGACCGTCACGCACCTGACCCCGGCCATGGGGCAGATCCTGGTGGGCGGTGCTACCGCTGAGTTCCCCAGCCTGGAGCACGTCTTCTTCGTCGGCGACGTGCTCACTACTAGGGACTGCCGCGCGCTCCGACGGCTCGCCGTCAACGCCAACATCATCAACATGTACGGCACCACCGAGACACAGCGGGCTGTCAGCTACTACGAGATCCCTAGCCGGGCAAGGGAGCCCGACTATTTGGACAAGCTGAAGGACACCGTTCCTGCTGGAAAGGGAATGCAGAACGTCCAGCTGCTTGTTGTGAACCGTGAGAACCGGACCGAGATGTGCAAGGTTGGCGAGGTTGGCGAGATTTTCGTCCGGGCAGCGGGCCTTGCAGAGTGAGTCGAACTACCCTCGTTGCGATTTCACTGCTGACGTAGGGACTTCCAGGGGCTATCTGGGCGACCCGGCCTTGAACGAGCAAAAGTTCGTGATGAACTGGTTCGTCGACAACCAGAAGTGGGTTGAGGCCGACGCGAAGATCAATAAGAACGAGCCGTGGCGCAAGTACTACAAGGGGCCGAGGGACAGGCTGTACCGCACCGGTGATCTCGGGCGGTACCTCGAATCCGGCGATGTGGAGTGCGTTGGCCGCGCCGACGACCAGGTCAAGATTCGTGGCTTCCGCATCGAGCTGAACGACATCGACAGCAACCTGAGCCAAAACGCCCTCATCCGCGACTGCAAGACGCTCGTGCGGAGAGACCGCAACGAAGAGCCGACGCTTGTCAGCTACATCGTCCCCGAGCACAAGGAGTGGCAGCGCTGGCTCCACGATCGCGGCCTGGAGGATGTCGAGGATGAGGGTGTGGAAATGGGCCCTGTCACCGTCTATCTGAAGAAGTACAGGAGAATGCAGACTGAGGTCCGGGACCACCTGAAGACTCGCCTGCCGACCTACGCCGTGCCCACCATCTACATCGTTCTCAACAAGCTCCCGCTCAACCCCAACGGCAAGGTTGACAAGCCGAACCTCCCTTTCCCGGATGTTGCCGAGCGTGTCGAGGATGCTTCCGAGGAAGATGTCAAGAACTGGGAGTCTCTGACCGAGACCGAGCAAACCGTGGCCCAGCTGTGGGCCGACCTTATCCGTGGTCTGAACCCCAAGACCATCAAGAGGGAGAACGGCTTCTTCGATCTTGGTGGGCACAGTCTGCTGGCCCAGCAGTTCCTCTTGACGGTCCGCAAGAGCCTGGGCACCGATGTTCCGATCGGCACGCTCTATGAGCACTCCAGCCTCGCTGGCTTCAGTGCTCAGGTTGACAAGATCCGAAACCAGGACACGACCGCAGTGGGGCCGGAGGCCGGCGAGGCCGCGTACGCCAAGTCCTTGGACGAGTTGCTGCACCAGCTGCCCGAAAAGTACCAATCCGCCGACGGCGAGGCCCTTGCGTCAGCGGAGCAGCTGACCGTCTTCCTCACTGGTGCGACTGGCTTCTTGGGTTCATGGCTTGTGAAGGATGTCCTTGAGCGGACGGCTCGGAACGTCAAGCTCGTTGCCCACGTGCGAGGTGCCAAGGAACCTTCCGCCGCTCTCGCGCGCCTTCAACGGTCGCTCCAGGGTTACGGCCTGTGGAAGGACGAGTGGTCATCCAGGCTGAGCGCTGTCGTGGGCGACCTGGCCAAGCCTCAGCTGGGTATTGACGATGCCACCTGGCAACAGCTCGCGCAGGAAGTCGACGTCGTGATCCACAACGGTGCCATTGTCCACTGGGTCAAGAGATACCAAGACATGATGGCTTCGAACGTCCTTTCGACCGTTGATGCCATGAGGCTCTGCAACGAAGGAAAGCCCAAGTCGTTCTGCTTTGTCAGCTCCACCAGCGTCCTCGATACCGACTACTACATCAAGCTGTCGGAGAAGCAGACCAGCACCGGCCAGGGCGCCATCATGGAAGATGACGACATGGAGGGAAGCCGGACCGGCCTCGGCACGGGCTACGGCCAGACCAAGTGGGTGTCGGAGCAGCTCGTTCGGGAAGCCGGCCGGCGCGGCCTTCTCGGCTCCGTCATCCGGGCCGGCTACATCCTGGGCGACTCCGAGACGGGCGTCTGCAACATCGACGATTTCCTGATCCGCATGCTCAAGGGCTGTATCCAGCTATCCGCCCGGCCGCACATCATCAACACGGTCAACGCGGTCCCCGTCAACCACGTGGCGCGCGTCGTCGTCGCGGCCGCGCTGAACCCCATCCCGAGCGGCGTCCACGTCGTCCACCTCACGGCGCACCCGCGCCTCCGCATGAGCGAGTACCTGTCCATCCTCGAGTACTACGGCTACCCGACGCCCGAGGTGAGCTACGACGCGTGGAAGCAGGAGCTCGAGAAGTTTGTGTCGGCGGGAGCGCTCGAGAAGGACCAGGAGCAGCACGCGCTCATGCCGCTGTACCACTTTTGCATGAACGACCTGCCCGCCAACACGCGCGCGCCCGAGATGGATGATAGGAATGCGGTGGCAGTTCTCAAGGCGGATGCTGAGCGGTGGACGGGGGTTGATGAGAGCACGGGCCATGGTGTCAGTAGGGAGGATGTGGGGAGGTATTTGGCGTATTTGGCGGAGATTAAGTTTGTTGGGAGGCCGACGGGCAGGGGTAGGCCGCTGCCGGAGTTGAAGCCGGAGGTGTTGGCTGCGTTGGCGGTGGGTGGGACCGGTGGGCGCGGTGGTGCGGCTTAGAGGGGTTGGGTGGTCGGGATAGAGAAAAGGATGTGTGTGCAAGGTAGAGTAGATGGTGCATGTCGAAAGATCTTGGGCCATGGTTCGAGGATCTTCTTGGGCGACTGATAGAGTTCACAGTCAAAGAAATGCTTCCAACTAGACATTACTAGCACACTCGTGCGATCAAGTATCCCTTCGCCGCCCAGTCCCTTCGTCTCCTCCTCTACAACCGTCGGGTATCTCAGAACTTGTCCCAGTTGTCGTCAAACTTCCTCAGCGTCTCCTCAGCAACCCGCTTGCCGAGGGCAATACCCTCGACTCCGTCAAAGGTGAAGTGAATCTGAACACCCACACAGGTCAGCTCCGCCCTCCAGGTTGAACAACACCGCATTAAGGAGATGTGTGGGAAATACTCACCCCTCCAAACACTCTGCTCTGCGAATTCTCCTCCGCAGCCGCCTTCAAACTGGTATACGTCCTGGTGATAACACCCCTGTTATCCAGCGTCACGTTGCTGCTCACCGTCGTCGCCCTGATGGCGTCGTTGCCGCCGTTAAACGCCGTCAGCACGGTCGACGCAGCCCCGCCGAAGGTGGAGTGGGTTGAGACGTAGTCTGGGTGCGGCGGCGTCGGGCGGAGCAGGGGGGTCCAGTCGGGGTCGGAGATGGAGCGGCCGGAGGAGACCCAGGCGTGGGGGTATTGGATTGCGGTTTGGGGGCGCCAGTGTAGGTAGGTGAATCTGTTTTTCATCAGATGGTTAGTTAGTCAGTCACGCAAGAGGTGGGTGGTTTGGGAGGGGGGGGTGGTTTGGGGGGTTTGGGAGGGGAAAAGGGGGAACACGGACTTGGTATCCCATGCCGCGATGGCGGCGTTGGCGAGGGCGTAGTTGAGCTGGGCGTAGAACTTGGCGGAGTCGAGGACTTTGGTGGTGAATTTGTCGCCTACGATGGAGCCTGCGAAGCGGTTCCATAGACTTGTCGAGGCAGGGAGTTAGTCGAGAGGACTGAGGAGAAAAGAAAAAAGGGGGAGGGAGTGTCTCACGTAATAGACGACTCGCGCCAAAAGTAGGCCGTGTCGGTGTCGTGAGCGGACCGGGCGGTCGAGTTGAGGGCGCCCTGTTCCTTGACATAGAGAACCTGGGCCTCGTACTCGGTCGAGTTGGTCTTGGGCGGCGGCGGGGCCCGGAAGCGGGTGATATCGCCGAGCGCGGCAAACGGGGTGAGGAATCTCGCTTGGGGAGTGTCGGGGAAGGGGTTCGATCCCGGAGCCTGCTGGTACACGCCGACGTCCTTGGGGCCGTAGGAGAAGTCGACAAAATTGGTGAGCTTGTCGTCGGCGCGGGCCTGGGCCACCTTGGCGGCGGAGGCCTGGCCGATCTTGACGGCTTCCTTGCCCTTGTCCGAGTTGGGGTCGAGGCCGATGGCGGGGATCACGGCGCGGAGGGCGGCGTCAACGGCGTTGTACAGGCGGCTGCCGTGGAAAACCCAGAGGAGGGAATTATGGGCGGCGTGGGAGACGGCCAGCTGCTGGAACTCGAGGCTCTCATGCTTGGACTTGACTGCCGCCTGGTAGATTGCTCCTTGGACGATGGCCTGGGCCCAGGCTGATGGAGGCGACTGCAGGCCCCCGATGATCGTCCCGTTGACAAAGGTGGCTGACTGGTCCACCCTGGTGTTGAGACGTTAGCAAAGGACTCAGTGTTTCTTGAAAATGATCTTGCTTACCAGTAGTAAACAATGTCTCCTGGATATGCTGCGTTCGCGATGCCCACGGCCGTAGCCAGGGCAAGGAGAGATGGCTTCATGTTGGCTGGCGATTCACAGGTGAGTCAAATCTGTTCACAAGTGCAGTCTGTGCAGATCATGCAGGAACCCGCGCTCTGAAAGATCAATGTAAATCAGGGTTCTGCTCGCTTTTAAGATTGAGTGATCTTGAGTGGTCGGTATCTTAGCGTCGACAATGAATGGCGCGAGTTGGACCGGCGATTGCTCAATGACAAGCACAGCATGCGGCCCCTGGAAAAGACAGTAAGACACCATCGTGATGTCCATCGTCCTGCCGTTTTGGGGAACGCGAGAGAGCTTGGCACGGTTAACTGCCGATCATCCCGCGGCCAAGCGCTGCACTTTGCAGCCATTTCGAGGGGTTCCGTGGTATTGCGCCATTTGGGGCGTTCTTTGGGGGACAGGTTCCCAAGCTCGATGCGGAAATGTCAGCACACGTGCTGGTGAAAAGGCCCCAGTGGGGAATCACACAGTTTTGAGGTGGATTTCGAAAAGCTGATGTTGATGGCAGTCATCCATGCTCGTCCCGACGTTCAGTTGCCCAAGGTAATTAATACTTGTACTGATGAGCTGAATGATTAGCCGCCATTGAGGAGGTTGGGAATGCCAGGACCAAAACACTTCGGCTGTGCTTGCACAGAGTCCTTGAAACTGGGTTGAAGTAACAGGAAGACCATCGTCCTTCGTGACAAAATATGAAGAGTGGAGAAAAGAAGGGAAGAAAGAAAAAGGACAGGGGGCAGTATAAAGAAGGAAAGGAAAAAAGAGAAATGCGAGAGAGAAAAAAAAGGCAAAGAGACAATCTATCTTTTAGCTCAAGTCCTCAATCAACAAACAAACTGTAGTGGAAAGGCTCGACAAGAAGATCTTTTACTTTAGTTGTCTACCATGTATTGACAGCCTACAGTTCATCTTCCTTTCTGATGTTTTGGTGTGCGATATTATGAGAACATACCTAAGTTAATTACCCCTGAGTCCCATGTTCCGGCAAGTTGGAGAACTGGAAAACTACAACTCTGTCCTCCGTCTGAAATCCACGAGTCATCGGACGAAATAATATCATAAGCCGGAGTTGCCAAGGTAAGCACCAACCGTTCTCTGCAATTCCGGACTTAACATGACAAAGGTCGTTCAAAGCCTACATCTGCCGCTCACGGCATGCGTTTTGGGTCCCGGTTCCATATGTTAAATTGCCCCCGGCTCTTGAGACATCAAACCACAGCTGGACTTGTGCTATACCATGACAAAGCTATGATTGCCGTGGCTATATTGCTCAATATATGAACACCATGTCTGGGGTCAGCGCCAGCTACCACCTTTAGCCGAGCAAACCAGGAGCTCAGCTCATTAGTTTCACAGCCCAAAGAACATCCGGGATCAGCCAGGCTCTACGGGAGACATTTCGCGTAAAGAAGTCTGAGATCAACCATGGGAAATGTTTCTGTCGGCCCTGGAATGAGATTGTGGCCATAATGGTGCGGATCGTTAATTGTTCACATCAGCTGAAAGACAGACACCAATTATTATTGAACACCAGAACCGCCGTGGCTCTCCACATTTAGCCACCGAGCATGCAGATGGTTCTACATCACAAGACCGTTCCATGTGGCCCTCAACTTACCCATAGCTTCATCCGTCCCGTTGCACAGCTTCAAAAGGATCCCTTCGCTCGGTACTTGGGAGCCGGTGTGTCTTCAGCGTGGTTGATAAACCAGAAATGCCCATGATCCATCTGCTGAGGAAGCTGGGAATTGCTGTTGCTGCTGGTGTGTGCTCAACCCAGGCATCACCCCTTTTCCTACGGCTACACGACAAATTGCCCGCCATGAAGATCCCCACGGGCTCAGTGCTCCCCTTTGCACCATGGATTGCACCCAAGGCGGCCTTGAGGGGTGCCTCAGACATTACCTCCGAATCTGCTCTGGCTGTTATCCGTGCCGCCGGCGCCGGCGCCACCTGTGAATGGTTCACACAGCCGATAGACCACAAGAACGAGAGCCTGGGGACATGGCAACAACTCTACTGTGTCAACCCGCAGTGGTGGGCTGGTCCGGGGTCGCCGGTAAGCCGCCCAGCCTCCTGAACTCTTTTTTCTTTCTTCTTTTCTTTTTTCCCTTCTTTCTTTGTTTCTTTCCTTCTTTTCTTTCTTTTCTTTCTTTTCTTTCTTTTCTTTCTTTTCTTTCTTTTCTTTCTTTTCTTTCTTTTCTTTCTTTTCTTTCTT
>JAMAKQ010000143.1:11179-54211 GCA_023628475.1 Chaetomiaceae sp. PF1801
TCTTTCTTTCTTTCTTTCTTTTTTTTATTTCTACGAATTCATTCACTAAATTTCCGACAGGTGGTGCTCATGACTCCCGGCGAGACGCCCATCACGACAGCCATCAACTCCAACCGTGGCTACACGTACTTGGACAACACCACCTTGTCTGGTGCATACGCTCAGGCCCTTGGGGCTGCTGCGGTTGTGCTTGAGCGTGGGTATCTCCAAGGCAAGAAGCAGGTTCCTGCTAAACAGCACCCACAGATCGCTATTTCGGCGGATCGTCTCCGTATGACGGCTTCGACTCGGAGACTCTGCAGTACCTCACCATGGAGCAGGCGGCAGCAGACATTGTCAACTTTGCCCAGAATGTCGCCTTCCCCTTTGACACAAACAAGACAAGTGTGGCATCCAAAACAGCAAGTTTACCAGCCCTCTCTGACACTTACCCAAAGATGACTGACCGAGAAGTGATCAGCCCTGGGTATACTGGGGAGCCTCCTACTCGGCCACCCTCGGCAGCTGGATCGAACACTTCCACCCGGGCGTCTTCTACGCCTACCACCTCAGCAGCGCCACGGTCGAGGCCAACACGGACAACTGGTACTACTACGACACCATCAGGAAGGGCATCGACAGCTACCGCAACGACACGAGCTGCAGTCTCGCGCTCAATGAGGTGGCCCAGTTCGTCGACAGCTTCCTGCTTGCGCCCACCATCAACGACACCAAGGTGGAAGCGCTGAAGCAGCTGTTTGGGGCTACTTTTCCCATTGCTGATGATGACTTTGCTTAGTATGCCTAAAACCCCTGAACCCCTGAGAGGCTGAGATAAGGGGGTCACAGAGCTGACTTTTATTATTAGCGCAATTGCCACCCCGTTCCGGTACTGGCAAGAAACTGGAGGCTACCGCGACGTCCTCGAGATGTGCGACGCCATCGTCGGTTCCAAGGACACCCAAGAAGACAAAGTCCTCGGCACCATCCCGGCCTCGGTAGCCAACTACGCCGCCTACTTCCGCATGAACTTCCGCGACTCGAGTAAGTCTCTCATTCCTTTTCAACCCCTTAGAAACCTGTAGTTTACCGCCCCTTCCAGCATGCACCTACTTCGACGTCTGGGGCCAAGACGACCCGCTCTGGTGCCTCAACACGCACGACCTCCTCAACCCCTTCTTCGAGGCGCGCACGCTCGGCAACCCCTGGCGGACGTGGTACTGGCTAGAATGTAACGAGCCATTAGCTTCTTGGGCGACTGGCGCTCCCGAGGGCCAGCCGTCCATTGTGTCGCGCAAGATCGACTCCAAGTACTGGCAGCGCCAGTGCGAGATGCACTTCCCGCCGGAAAATGGACAAAAGTACGGCAGCTCGATCGGCAAGACGCCTGATACGCTCAACAAGGAGACGGGTGGCTGGTTGAGGAACTCGACGAGGGTTATTTGGACGAGTGGGTGAGTAACCCCAACCCCCTGAGACCACTTTCTTTTCTCTTTTTTTTTCTTTCTTTTCTTTTCTTTTCTTTCTTTCTTTTTTTTGGAAAAGGATGCAGTCTCACTAACACCGGTGACAGCGAATTCGACCCCTGGCGCGCAACCAGCATGTCAAGTGAGTCCCGCCCGGGCGGTCCCCTTCAGTCCTCGGACAACGTCGCGACCTTCCTCATCAAGAACGCCGAGCACGCCGACGACGCCTTCACGGCCCGGGGGCTGGCCAACTTGGGGATGAAGGCCAACCCGGAGGTCGTCAAGGTCCAGGAGCAGTCGATTGAGATCATGAAGAAGTGGGTGAGCCAGTATTTGGTGGGGAAGCAGAGTCAGTGAGCTCGAGTCTGTAAGGAGGAGTGGTGCGTTGGGAGGTTCATCTTCATGTTTCTAGTTCGGGGGTTGTGAGAATCTCAAGCGTATATCTCAGAACTTACATCAACTTGTTGCTTGCCGTCTCCCAACTCAAAGTCAGGGGTGAAATGGCAAGCAAACCGGTGCATTGGCTTGCGATGAATATGGCTGTGATCAAATTCAGGAGTAACTCGGAAGCAGGTGAAGAATTCTCCAAGACTGAGCGGTTGACGACGATGACCCTCCCCGCTAAGTCCCCCATCACAAGTGTTGAACATATGACAGTTGGACACGTAAAGGTAGAGCGAAGAATGCCCGTTAACACGACACATCAGAACCCTATGTATTCCAACAGAACACCTCTGGCCGGCCTTAAAGACCCGCGGCTGCGGAGGCCAATGCATTACATGAATCAGCACGACTAAAGCGAACGTATGTAATCACCACTCACGCGACAGGGAGAACAAGCAACAATGCCACCGAAGACAAAGCAGAGAGTATACCAGAACAATGCCGTTGCCGATCACGAACCGCGTGTCCCTATCCCCTCCTACCACAGCCCTGTTTCCCAAGAATCCATCCAACCCATCACCCGTTCATAACAAATCCTCCCAAACTCCTCAACCCAACCAGCACATCCTTACTGAGTAAGCGACCGCCCACCGAGCTTGGCAGTCCGGCTCACTCCCACGGTGGGCAGCTCAGCCGGGTGAACATCCTCAGCAGGGGTTACGTCAGCCTGCTCAGCCTGCTCAACCTCCCCACCCTGCCCCCGCGACGACCCCACCCCTCCATCCGCCTCGCCCAACTCCATATGAAATATCCCCTCCTCCAGCTCCTCATCAGTGGCATCCTACGCCACCCGGGCAGCCGGCTTCATCCCGCGACGACCAAGCAGCGTCGCGCCATCCAGGTTAAGCTCAAACGCCCCCTTCTGCCTATTCCGCTCACGCACCTGCTGTCGCGCAGCCGCAGCAACAGCAGCCGAGTGCTGGCCGTACCCGCGCTGCTCAGCAGCGGCAGCCGCCGGAGGCGGGTGTGCTTTCCTCTCGCGGTCGCGGCCGCGCTGCTCCTGGTCCTGAATCTGCGTGTTACGCATGCTCTGCTCGAGCTGCTGCGTCGAGTTGCCGTTGTTTGGAGCCTTGTGCGCGTACTCGCCGGCATCCTCGTCAGCCATCTCCTCGTCTTCATCGAGCTCACTGAGCCGCGCCACGCCGCCGGCCTTGGCCGCGCCGATCTGCTTCCGGCGCTTGCCCTCCTCCTCTTGGCGGTGGACGGCGTAGCCGACGTCAAAGACCTCGCGCAGGTTGATGGCGGCCGGTGAGCGGAAGTCGTAGCGCTTGTCGCCCTCGACAAGCTTGGTCATGTCGAAGGCGCGCAGGGTCTGGTCGGATGACAACATGGCTTTCCTCTCGTCGCGCGGCGTCGGGCCTGACTCGCGGATCCAGGGGTGGGCGAGGAACTCCTTGATGGTGTACCGCTTCTCCGGGTCCACGCAGAGGAGGTGGGAGATGAGATCTTGCGCCGACTTGCTGATGTCGTCCCACCACGGTGACAGGAAGGTGTACTGGCCCTTGGCCACCTTTTCGGTGAGCACCTCGATGCTCTCGTCGTAGAAGGGCGGGAACCCGCAGAGCAGCGTGTACAGGACGCAGCCCAGGGCCCACATGTCGACGGACTTGGAGTACCTCTCATCCTTGACGATCTCGGGGGCCGTGTACCCGACCGTGCCGCAGGGCGTCATGGTCTGGTTGTCCCAGACGATCTTGGAGAGGCCGAAATCCGCAATCTTGATCTGCCCGATGCCGCCGGAGCCAACACCCTTGATGAACTCGCCCTCGTCAACCTTGTCCTCGTCCCCGGGCTGCTTGGGCTTGGGGTTCTTTGATGGTATGAACGGGATGGGGACAAAGAGGATGTTTTCTGGCTTGATGTCGCTGCCAGCGCTGTTAGCAGGCGGGTGGTGCAGCTCTGAAGCAGTGGTGTGCCTACCGATGGACAATCCCCCTCTCCTCGTGCAAATACTCCAGCGCCTTTGCGACCTGTGTGATGACATGGCGCGACAGATCCTCGCTAAAGTAGGTCAGGCGCACAATCTGGTGGAACAGCTCGCCTCCTGGCGCCAGCTCGAGGATGATGTAGTAGTACTGCCGCGACTCGGAGAAGTCGATGAGCTTGATGATGTTTGGGTGGTCGATTTGGCGCATGATCTGCACCTCCTTCAGGATATTCGCCCTCTGTAGCTATGATTAGCCCTCATCGACGGGCACACAACGAATTGCCAAGGTCCCCGGCGCTTGACTCGGAGGTGGAAGCAGGCCGCCGGCAGCCTCGACCATGACTCGAGCGCGCTCGACCGTGAGAAAGGAAAGGAGATTCTCTCGCACCTCTGCAGCCTTTGGGGCCTTTGGCTTGAAATCTGGGTGAAGATGTTTGTTGCTCTAGAAACGGGGCCCTAGAGTCGGTAAAGGGAACTTTTGGAAACAACAAAAGGGAAGGAAAGCAACAGGCAAGGAAAAGGGGGCTGCGAGAAACGGCACGGGTCCCCATGGTCACGTACCTGCATGCTGTTCATCTCGTACTTGCGGACGACCTTGATGGCGACCTCGCCCACGGTCCCCTCGCGGTCCCGAGCGCGGTAGACGTTGCTGAAGGCTCCGTCGCCCATCTTCTCGACCAGCTCCCACCGCTCGAGCCCCGGGTAGTGGGGGAACTTGCTCTTGCTCTCATTCTCCTCGGCCACCAGTCTTGCGATGTTCTCATCGGGGATCCGCCTGTGCTGCTTCGTCTTATCTGCGGCCTGGGCCGGTTCGTGGTGGGTTGTGGCGGCATGGGTAGACGAGCTGCCGAAGATGGGTTCTGTCACTCGGGCAGCCATGGTGGTCTTCCCGGGCTGGTGTTGTTTTGGCGGCGGGCTGTCGTTCTTGGTGCGCTGCGGCTCGTCGACAGCCCGGGCTTGCTTGCCTGTTTACAACCATGACATCAGCCTGTCTGTCCGAAGCGCAGCGGCGGGCAGGTTGGCCCGAGGTGGAGAAAGGGGCCTGCCTACCATGGCGGATAAAGTTCTTGAGTTGCTGTATTGTCGACATGTTGGGCTGTGCGGTCTCTTCTTGCGCCTTTTCTCTTCTTTACTCTTTCCTCCTACGGCAGAGTGCCGAGTCCCGGGGGAGGAGGGTGGAGGTTTTCGGGCTTCCGCCAAGAATTCTCGAAGATCGGCAGTTCAGCTCAGCAGCGCCAGATGGTGCCAAAATCCGACGATACCGGGTGATGTCGGCGAAGGCCTCGAGCTGTGGTTTATCGATGTCCGATTGTCGAGTTGATGGCGACAGGATGCGGCAACGACGGGAGGTTTGCGATGGCACGAAGGTCGTGGGCGATGAGAGGGATATTACCCAACGGCAGGAGGGTTCGCGTGGTTTTCGGCGGGATGGTCGAGGCTTGTGCAGGGATTATGGGAAGAAAGCAAGAAAGTGCCCCGGGGGCAGAGGCTGGGAAGGTCGAAGGACCAAATATGAGATGCAGGCGGCAGGGTGCGGGTTGAGGTCACTGCGGCTGCGACCAAGGAACCGATTCCTGCAGTGATGTCGTGCGTAACCGATCAAGCTGCGACTTGGCGGGGCAAAAAGTCGCTTCCTTCGAAGTTGCTTCTTTTAATGTCTTGTCGGTCTTTTTTTCTCAGCCGCCGGCTGTCATCAAAAGGCGATGTGTTGGTTGATAGGACCGGTGATTCACTGGCGGTCACCTGGTGCGCAGACGAAAGGACAAGGAGTCAACAAACCTAACCGTCCGAGACCAAGGGTCCAGGTTCAGCTTGTCAGGTGTCTGCTCAGGCGTGGTCGCTGGTCAAGCTAAACAAATCCGGGCACGTCGCGATGCAGGTTTTCGATGGCTTGAACACGGAACGGCTGGAAAGGCGCAAAAGTGTGAAAAGTTCAAAGCCAAGCTCAATTCGCGCTGGTTCCAACTTGGAAGGTTGGCACAGAGCCGGGCAAGTGCAGTGCTTCGCTGCTCGGCATTCCCAGTCCCCCCATGTTTCCCAGTTTGGCGCAAGGGACCACCCCTATGACGTAGTGCACAGCGTCATTGGCGCCTGCTGGCGGAGATTAGCGCAAATGCATCAGCTGCGTCTGCGTCACCAGCCCCTCGTTGACAATCTTGCATCTGCCTCGCCCGGAGCTGACAAACTCGGAAGCCCTATTGTATGTTGGTTTCGCTGTCTCTAATCTTGAAGCAAACTTGGACACTTCCTTGACCCGATTCTTTATTTTCTGATATTTTAAGTCATTGAATATCATTTATCAGCAACCTGTTTCTCTGTTTTCATTTTTGGTGCCCGAAAGCCCACTCGGCGACGGAGCAGTACCCCGCATTAACCCTGCTGCCAAGGCTTGCCCGGCTGACCTTGCGGCAGCCCGGCAGGTCAGTGGGGAACCCTGAATCGCGCACTGCAGCCAGCGCTTCAATTTCTCAACAGCTGAAAACGAAGCCGTGAGGCAGTTTCGTCCTTCAACTTCCTTCCCGCAGAGAAATCGTTCGCAATAGCCTGCAAAGTCCGGGTCATCGCCGCATCTATTGAAACGGCGTTTAACAGCCCTGGCTGGGACATGGCGTCGCATGCGGGCATTGCCGATCTGTTCAGGACTTGACTCCGCCTCCCGCCGTCAGACAAAACACTCGCTGGACGCATCGTGTGACCGAGACCGAGGAGGCTCCGACGTCATGACTGTTACAGCTCGGCCGCACACCTTGAAGATCGACTTGTCGCTCCCGTTTGCGCGAACCGAATGCTTTGGCATGCTTGCGATTCAATCTCGGGTTCTTTCAGCTTGGCCCACGAAAAAAGGCTCCCACTCAGCATGCCTCGAGGGGACCGAGGGTCGTCCATCAACTCCCAGGAAACAACGGTCATTACGGAGTTTCGGGACGGCCCTAAATGCGTTTGAAACCTCTTGACCCGTGAGGAAAGCGTCTGCGTCCGCTCCGTCAGTAGCCATTCTTGACTCTCCAGGAACAGATACAAGGCTGTCATTGCCTCCTTCCTCTGGTACGGAGTACCGTTACTTGTATTTACCCCCGGTCAAGACTTAACCGTGGATCTTTCAACATTGTCAGGACAGACAGATTGCCGCAAGCAACCGCCAGCCTGACATTGAAACGCCACAAGCCCGGTAGAGTCGGTCTGCTATATGCTCTGCCGCGCCATCAACGCGGACACGCTCGGGCCCGTCCCGAAGAGGCATGTCCTCGCCCGCGTTCGGGTGGAAACCCGGTCGAAGACCCTTGCCAAGGCGCATCCGGCCGGCAACCATGCGGATTGGCGGACTTACACGTGCATGGAGAGCTCGGCGGCCCAACAGGGCAAAACCATCTCCTTCCGAGATACCCGGACTGGACTAGGCCGGGCAAGGGACACCTCGATCTGGGGTGATGCACCCCAGTTTGTTCTCAACGTCTCCCGGGGACATTACCCGATCTTGACTGCATCCCAGCACGTTCCAGCACATCCAATGTCTGGAACGAGCACTTGCAATGTCCGGTTGTGCCACGCCAGCCAGTAAGGCCTCTGTGATACCCTCCCAACACCTCCCTTGTCATGCAAGAGTCGACAGGATGGCAGCATCAAGACTCGGCATTCACCCTCGCCGGCCAGTAACATCTGATGCTCGGAGGACCATGCTCCTGGGTCCCAAGTGGTGGTGACACAGGGGATTTCCCCTCGCTGCTAGATATTAAGGGAACTCACCTTGTCACCCGTTTGCTTCTCTCGTTTGCTCGGTTCTGCGATGTCCTCGAAACGCCTCGCCCCTAAATCTTGGGGTTAACCCAGATCCCGTTAGGTTTGCCAGTTCAGCGGTATCAACATGGCCAGCATCGCCAAAGCGGCCGGCATCTGGGCCGGCGGCCTTCTCCTCGGCCTCGGCATCCCGTATCTCCCGAACCTGACCACCCCTCGCCTCGCGTCCTTCATCGGCGACTTCCCCGTGCCAGACTACCCCTTCGCTCTCCCCTTTCTCAAGGACATCACCAACTCCACCGCCAGGTCCGCCACTGAAACCACCAAACCCTTCGTTTGCGATGCCTCGCACACATACCGGACCGAGCTGGTCTCGCTCGAGCCCCTGATCATCTACATCCACAACCTCATCACGCCCATCGAGATCGACTCCCTCCTCGCGACAGCCGAGCCACGATTCGCACCATCCCAGGTGACCAAGCACGGCCGGCAACAACAGACATCAGACCGGACCTCGAGCTCGGCGGGCCTGCCGCGCGACGACCCGGCCGTCATGTGCGTCCTGAACCGGGCACGCACCTTCCTGGGGACGATGCTGCGCGACGGATGGGACGAGATGGGGCCGCCGCAGCTCGTCCGGTACGGTCCCGGGCAGAGGTTCAACGTCCACCACGACTGGTACGAGGTGCCCCAGTGGGCGCCGGACGGCAGTATGCGCAAGTGGAACCGCGTCGCGAGCTTCTTTGCCATTTTGCAGGACAACTGCACGGGAGGCGAGACGCACTTTCCGTTTGCCAAGCCCATCGTGCCGCCGAGTCCTTTAGGGGAGGCCATGTGGCAGGGTGGTGTCGTCCAAAAGGAAAAGGACATGGAGGCTAGACCGCTGTGGAGAGAGCACGAGGATGGAGGACTCGCTTTCCGGCCCGTGGCGGGGAACGCGATCTTTTGGGTGAACCTGCACCCGAACGGGACGGGCGACCCTCGAACAAACCATGCCGGTCTGCCCCTGGGAGAGGGGCAGAAGACGGCCATGAACATCTGGCCGAGGCAATACTATGCCTATGAGTGAGGAGTCTGTACAAATGGCGACCCTGTTGTCCGTCTTGCACTCGCCTGTCCAGTGCTTGAAGCACCTCACTGGCTGCCCCCTGACTCCCCAGTCCTACGCCGACCATACCCTGGCACCGTCGAACCACGTCTGGGTCACCTTCGCGTCCATGAGCTTCTCCTTCTCCCACTCCATCTCCACCACCACAAAGTCGGCTTTGTGCCCCTTTTCCAAAACGCCTATCCTGTTGTCATCAAAACAGCTGTACGCGGCGCCCTGAGTCGCCGCAGCCACTGCCTCGCACAA
Organism: Chaetomiaceae sp. PF1801; assembly: GCA_023628475.1. Lineage (NCBI taxonomy): Eukaryota > Fungi > Ascomycota > Sordariomycetes > Sordariales > Chaetomiaceae > Chaetomiaceae sp. PF1801. The sequence continues at coordinate 20,085 of JAMAKQ010000143.1, forward strand.
TCCGAGGGCAAAATGCGGGTTGACCGTCGTCTCCATCTCGGGTTCGCGGTACGACCTCCTCGTGGTGCCGACATAGATGTTGCCCAGCGGCGAATGGGGCGCGGTAGGCGCGTCGCTGCCCAACGCGAGTGGCGCTCCCAGGTCGGCAAACTCGCGGTACGCGAACGCTCGCCCGCACCTGTGCTCGCCCAACAGCCGCGGCCACGCCTTGAGAATGGCCGGATCAGCATGCACCGGCTGAATCGACGCCGTGATCTTCCCCTGCCCAAGCCGGGCCACATCCTCCTCGGTCGTCAGCTCGAGATGTTCCACCCGCGGCCGCCGCTCGGGGCTCGCAAACTTGGTCAGGATATCTACCACCATCTTGACCGTTGCGTCCCCGATTGCATGCAGCGCAATCTGCAGCCCAGCCTCATCCGCCCGCTTCACCACCGGCTCCAGCTGCTCGCGCGTCCACAGCGGCACCTCGACATGTCCGTTGTGCGCATACGGCTCCGACAACCCCGCCGTGCAAGCATCCACGATACCATCACAAATCACCTTGATCCCCACAACCCTACAATCCGGCGTCGTAGACGCATTAAACCTCCCCGCCAACTCAGCCGCTCTATCCACCTGCTCAATCATCTCCTCCACCTTCTCACAAGGCTTAACCAACCAATAAGCCGCAATCCGCATCGGAATCCCTCCACCTTCCTCCCTCTGACTCTCCCTCAACGCCAGCACCGCCTCCCACGCCCCCTCATCCATCGCCATATCCACAACCCCCGTGTACCCCGCCTCATGATACGCCGCCACAGCCGCCCTCACAGCAGCCATCCTCTCCTCCATGCTCGCCACGCTTGCCAGGTACGGCCAGACATACGTGATATTCGCCGCCTCGCTGAATACCCCCGTCAGCTTTCCCTCCGCATCCCGCTCGATCACACCCCCCGGAACGTCCTGCCACTCGTGCGCCCCGAGCTCGGCGATACCGGCGGTGTTGCACCACGTCGAGTGCAGGTCCTTGGAGTCGATTAGAATCGGGCGGTTTTTGCCTTTGATGTCCAGATCATCGAGGTCGGATGCGCTCGCGCCGGAGGGAGTCATAGAATGCATCCACCCTCTGCACAAAATGCGCGGGACGTCGGGGTGAGAGGCGGCGTAGGCGCGGATGGTGGTCTGGATGTCGGCCAGGGATTTGCATTTGCCTAGGTCCAGTTTGTTGAGGGCTTGGCCGAGGAGCATCAGGTGCATGTGGCCGTCGACGAAGCCTGGGAGGATTGTTTTGCCTTGAAGGTCATGGACGGTTACGTCGGGTGAGGAAAGGGCGGTGGTGATGGGGGTGTCGGAGGGGGAGCCGACGTGCTCGATTTCGGAGCCGCGGATGAGGAGGCATGAGGCGAAGGTGGGTTGGCGGTGTAGGCCTGCGTTGGTGCCGGGCTTGACGCCGGGGAGGAAGATTTTGCCGTTGGTGAAGAGGGTTGCGGGGGATGTCATTGTTGTGGTTCTGGCTTGGGTCCAGTTAGTTTGACAATACCTCTAGGTTGGAGGGGTAAATATCTTGCCTTTGAGTTTGCAGAGAATGAAATGTCCTGTTTGTGAGTTGAAGTTTGGTAAAACTGCCAGTTGAGCATTGAGTCGGGCAGAATCGGCATCTGGCCCCTGAATCGTCGATCATCTGATCTGATAAGATTCGGCCCCGTTTTCGGGCTCCATCTCCGCCTGTCCGCCAGTCTCATTTCAGAGCCGCCCACACGGAGGTGGAACTTGGCAGGAAGCGGGGGAGGCTTGGGCCGAGGACCGGACCCCCTTTCCTGTCTGACCGGACCCCTGGGTCGGCACCTCACTGATTAACTGACTGGGGGTGCGGATTAGGTTAGACACCCTATCCATATTGGAGGAGAGGAAAGACAAGAGACGGCCCAGACAAAGATAACTTCAAACGCCCACTAGAGGTCTATCTGACTCGTCTATCCTGTTCCAACTTCTATTCAGCAAAGCCTTACAGAGATGCTTGATGTACAAGAGAAAAAGGGGCCTGGCATCAGCTTTCATATCTGTTTAAAGATCAAGGTAGGAAAGTATCAGGCTGCACTGGTGAACTTTGGGGTTGGGTTGGAGACTTCGTTGTGAGTCAGGCACTGATTAAGACGCAGGCATAGAGCATTTTGTAGCATCGTGAAACTCCGACTAATATTCGCTGAATAGCCAAAGGAAAGCTGCGTACCTAACCACTAACATGCACGCTTGAAAAGGAGCAGATAAACCGTGATCAAGGAACCCATAATTAACCACTTGACTCAAAGTCCTAGCATAGTAAGAACCATAAACCATGATACAGACCAGCTGCTGAAGTGAACGATACCGCCAAGTCCTCCTGAAAACACCCGGAGGATTCTCCCAGCTACTGTTGCGCTTGTGCAGGCCTCAGCCTGTTCACCACGCTTCCAACCTCATCCTCCTCCAACTCGATGGCACTATCACGATGTCTCCAGCCATCCCGAACGCCATCCTTCATATCCCCATCCGCAAACGGAGCAAGACTAGCCTCGAATTGTCTCCACCGCTTCTCGAACCGCTCCTCGAACTCATGTCCTAGGTTTAGGAAACGGATAGCGTTCCTAGCCAGGATTCCGGCCCTGTCTTGCCAGCTCATGAACCGCCCAAGCCGGTCGTCTTCGGTAAGCATCTTCCCAGCCACCGGGACCTCACCCAGAGGGAACGGATAGTCGCTTCCCAGCACAATCCGCCCTGCCCCTCCTGGGCCCAGCTTGCGAATAACGTACTCCATCAGATCCGGATCATGCATCAGAGAGTCGATCCATATCTGTCCTTGACTCGGCGAAGGCGTGGCTCCTGAGAAGTGTTCCGTCGGCGTCACACCACAAGCCCGCGTCGCCACCAAATCCGGCCGGCAGTCAAACCCATGCTGTATCCTCCCCAACAGCGCCGGAAACGCCCCGCCTCCGTGCGCAAAACAGATCCTCAACTTCGGATGCTTCACCAACAACCCCGAGCACACAATCCCATGCATCGCCAGCGCCGTCTCACACGGCATGCCCACGAGCCACGAGCCCCAATACCTCCCCCACCTGGCCTTATTCTCCCTCGTCAGCGCATACCCAAGCGGATGCACAAAAACCGGCACATCCAACTCCTCACACGCAGCCCAAAACGGTGCCAACTTCTCATCATCCAGCATCACCACCCCCCCTCCCTCCCCAACCTCCACACTACTCCCAATCTGCACCCCCACCATTCCCGGCATCCCCACAACCCTCCTCAACTCCTCCACCGCCGCACCACAATCCTGCAGCGGCACCGTCCCCAACCCAACAAACCTCCCCGGGTACCGCGCACAAACCCCACTAACATGCTCGTTCAGCTCCCTCGCTAAAACCTTCGCCGGCTCCAGCGGCGCGTCATAGCAAAACAGCACCGGCACGGTGCTCAGCACCTGCACATCCACCCCCGCGGCATCCATGTCGCGGATGCGCGCGGCCGGGTCGTAGCACGAGGGCTCGACGCGCCGGAAGAAGGTGGTGCCGACGTACATGTCGATGGCGCCTGTGGTGTCGTGGCCGGCGGATTTGTGGAAGGCTGGCCAGGCGTAGGGCTCTTCGCGTCCTTCTTCTTGGGGTGGCGTCAGAGAGGCGAGGTCTGGCAGCGTTGGGGGCATGATGTGGGTGTGCATGTCGATGCGGAAGAGGGAGGATGGGGAGGAGGGGTCGCGGGCATGGTGGTGGTTGAGGTTGTCGGAGGTGGAGCAGCTGGATTGTTGGAGGTCGCGCGTTGCTGCGGGCGCCATGGTGATTTGTTTATTTTTTGATGTGTACTTGATGTCTGGAATGGGGTGAGAGAGGGCGAGCGAGGAGAGGTAATTAGGTGTTGACGATTTGGTGGTGGATTTGGGAGAAAGGGACCGCGAGGAGCACCGTGTGCACCTGCTGCGATATAAGAAAATCGGAAACACAAGGTCGCACAGGGCAATCCACGTTGTTCGAGTCGAGCAAATCAAAATGATGTCACGAAATCACAAGTGAGACCGGTGTAAGTTGTGCCTGCCAAAAGGGGCCAGAGCCGGCTCGATCCGCCGCGATCCGCTCCGGCGCGGAAGACGGATGGCGGATCGGATGTGGCCAATCGTGCACTCTGATTGGTCGAAACTCATCTCCTGCTCCGTTCCCTCGGACCCGGAACCCCGGACTGGAGCCGGTTTCAGCGCCGGTTCGACTTTGCGTTGGCAAGAGGTACCTTAGCCTTGCAGGGTGTTCATGAGGCCAATGACAAGGACGGGTCAGTACAAGATAAAGTGACTTCGCAGACGAGACACTGTATGAACAACACACGACACACCACATCAACGAGAGGCGACAGTGTCGAGGGAAGTGATAAGAACATCAACCACGTCCATGGCATAAATCCATGCAGCCCAGGTACAGAGCTTCTAGGTCCATCCTCAACACGCCGGCAGGTGCAACGTCCTCACGACGGTAAACACATCCCTCGAGTACTCGCCGCCCTCTCTGCCAACGCCACTGTTCTTCATGCCGCCAAACGGCGTGCCGAGCTCCCGAACAAGCCAGCAGTTCACCCACACCAAGCCCGCTTCAATCTGCTCTCCGACACGCCTCATCCGGGCACCATCGTTGGTCAAGACCACTGCTGCAAGACCGTATTCGCTGTCGTTAGCAAGCCGGACCGCCTCGTCTTCATCCTCAAACGGCGAGATGGTGACTACGGGGCCGAAGATCTCGTCCTTCTGGAGTATTGAAGCTGGATCCACGTCTGTAAGGATGGTGGGTGCGATCCAATACCCCTGACTTCGAGTCTTCTCATCTAGCAGAGGAGGAACGGCGCCCAGCCGGAACGTGGCCTTCTCCTCGGCCGCCAGCTTCAAGTAGCCGCGGATCTTGTTGTAGTGCTGGACACTCGCAACAGCACCCATCGTCTCCCCAAGCTTGTACTTTTGAGCCACATACTGGGTAAACTCCCGCACGAACTCGTCGTATGCTGAGCGTTCGACGTAGATGCGCGAGCCGCAGAGGCAAATCTCCCCCTGGTTCTCAAAGGCCGCACTGGCAGCAATCCGGATGGTGCGTTCTCGTGTCGAAGGGGCCATCGCGTCGGCGAATATCAGGTTCGGGTTCTTGCCGCCCAGCTCGAGCGACAAGTGCTTTCTGATTTGGTGAGCAGTGGCACGGCGGATGGCGATTCCTGTTTGGGTGCCGCCGGTGAACGAGACACCATCGACTAAGGGAGAGGCGACAAGTGCTGCCCCTGTGGTTGGGCCATCTCCTAGGACAATGTTGACGACGCCGGGGGCCAGACCAGCCTTCTGAAGGAGCACTCCCAGAACTGCAGCAGATGTAAGCTCGAGAACAGAAAGTCAAGAGCCTTAGGTTGGAACATACGATATGCAGACATGCTGGTTATCTCGCTGGGTTTTGCCACAGCAGTGCATCCGAACGCGATGCAAGGCGCGATCTTCCACGTGAGGAGGTAGAGTGGCATGTTCCAGGGGGAAATCAGCGCAAACACTCCAGCGGGCGAGCGGTGTTCATAAGTCAGGGCGACGCCGTCTATGACCCGCGCAGCCGTTTGCTCATGGAGGATGTAGGTTGAAAAGTATCTGCCTGCAGATTAGAACGCAGCCACATACAAAGACGAGTTCATGGAGAACCCACGAAAAGTTAGAGATCGCCCGGTCAACCTCGATCCTCGCCCGCTCCAGCGTCTTGCCTTGGTCGATGCTTTCCCACACCGCAAAAAGTTCCCGATGCTCCTGGAGCAACTCGCTTACGCGGCGGAGATGGCGAGACCTCTCTGCACGTGTGGTCTTGCTCCAGGTCTGGAAAGCAGTCCTGGCGTGACGGATGGCCTCCTCCACGTCATCGGGTTGTGCACAGGGGAGCCTGCAGAGAAGGGCACCTGTCTTGGGCTCGAAGGAGTCGATGAATGTCGTTGACGGTGATGATGGCAGCTTCAACTCGCCGCCAACGTAGTTCGGCAGACATATCGGAGTGTGGCGGGACTGAATGAGAGAGCTCGCTTTGTCGATGGTATCACAGCCCCAGATGGCTTCCGCGCATTCCACAAGCGCCTGGCGAGTCCATTCTTCGGGGTTCATGTTGCCCATGGTGTATCACCGAGAGTGAGGTGGCGGAAACGGGGTCCGAGGACTGCCTAGGTAGGGAATGCTCAGTGGAGTATGTGGTCTGCCGTTATGCTTGATGTCGAGCCAGTATCGGCGTCATGTGGTTGTCGTGGTGATGGGTCAGCCTATGGCACTGCTATGCAAACAAGCCCGAGATATACCGGGTCAAATGCCGAATTCGTGTGGTCGCCGTAGCTTGGGCGGCAAACCGCGGAGCGGATCGCGGATGGTGGACTGCGGGGAAAGGCATTCGGAGGCGGGGGAAGGGTCCGGGGTTTGTGAGACCTGCTTTTGTACAACTTGGATCGGATGAAATCGGTGTCAGACTTCCAAGGTTGCTAGAGTCTAAGAGTGTACGATCCTCGGCGCACTGGTGTTGCTCTGGAACTCGTCAGCAAACAATCGGCTCGCATTCAATCCTTCAAAGCAGTTTCGTCTCATTGTCCCACCGACCACGGCTCCCATGGCATCTCCGAACGGAACCGGCTTCCTCCTCCCATCAGGGGCTCAGGGACTCGCCAACTACCCGCACGCGCGGATCATTCCCAGCACAGCAAAAACAATATTCGTCTCGGGCATCTCCAGCCGGCGAGAGGACGGCACGTTTGAGGGCTGCGAGACCAAGGCCGACGGCACTTACGAGTTGGACTGCGGCGTGCAGACGGCGGCGGTGCTGCGGAACATCGAGAGGGTCATCCGGGGTGCCACCGACGGCAAGTGCGGGCTCGAGAGCGTTGTCGACGCGACCGTCTTCCTGACCGACATGGGCGATTACGGGGCCATGAATGCTGAGTGGAACAAGATCTGGCCGGACCGCAGCAAGGCGCCGGCAAGAACCTGTGTGCAGGTTACAGCGCTGCCAAACCCAAAGATTGCGGTCGAAATCAAATGTCAGGCGGTTGTGTCGGACTCATGATGAAGGAGGGAACCGCGGTTCAAGTTGGGCGGGCGGAAAGCTCTGCTGCTTTCAATTAAGCGGCAGGCGAGGTCTGGTGTCCAAGACGAAAGGGTGGGATCACGCGACATGATAAAAATATGTACAAACCGCGGCTTCTGATTTCGAACAGCTGAGTCGCTTGCCGTTCAGGTCAACTCAATTCAATCACCTGGTAATACTCTCTTACCTAAGTCCCAAGATTGCGCAAAACAATTTTTTTTGTTGACTCGTGAGTCGTGGTTGCGGGCGAAAATGAGGGTTTGAAATCTTGAGCCCAAGTAAGTGCCCGTGAGGCTTTCACGGTTGCGTGCAGACCTCCGCGGCGGTTTGACTTCGAGCTTGATTACGCGCGCCCATCCCCACCTGGCAACATCTCAATCCCGTCTCAACCGTTTGTTGATGGTATCACGAGAGCTGACTCTTCTCCGACAGGCTAACCCCAGCAAAAACCAGCTCACCGACCCGCTACGCAAGATAAGCTCTCCGTGTCTCCACTTGCCCCGCGACCATTGGCAGGCGCCAACCCAGTAATGCCGACTTCACTCCGAGTCATCAACACGGCGGAGGTCCGATTGAGCGGTCTTGGCACTGTCAAACTCCGGTCGACTTTTCACATCGAACTGAAGGGTTCCTCCACAAGGAGAGAAGCCTGGCGCTGTTTCAACGCGTTGCCTGCTTGTCGACCGAGATCCGCTACGTAGAGACATCACGGGCATACCAAGCCTCACGCGATTCCCTTTTGGGCGGTTTCCCCAGGCACCATCTTGGCGCCGATCTCATGTTCGGATAATCGCGGTTCATGCAACTTCGAGCCAGGCCCAGAACAACCTTGGAAGCAGCCTCCCCTGAGGTTTCGAAACCGGTGCTTACCCAGTGGGCCGCAGTGGGCAGCCTTGTCGTTGGTCAATGGCGAATTGGGAGGGTCATCGACACGCCGGCCGACCAGCGACGGCAAGGAGTGCGCAACGGCGCAACCCCGGCGATGCCCAGCATCCGCTTCCCCGGACATGGGTCCGGCAATGATCGGACTTCGGACGGGCGTCCAGGTCCACGTGCCGCAACCCGCCTCTGCAAACTGACGCAACCGAAAAACAGTCACCACGCTGGGCAATGTTCACCATGACCTGTCGCGTGGTCATGGCATGTTTGTTTCTTGGCTCGCTTCACCCAATCCCGCCGCCCAATTGCTCGTAATTGTCGAGTACATACGATACCAGGTACCCTGGCCACCGTCATCCCGGGTCCCCTGCATCTCCAGCTTTTTCCACACGAACGTGGAGTTTCCCCATCATTCTTTTACCAACCCCTATCGCAACGAACCGGCAGAATCTGTCACTGCACTGCGGGGTGCAGGGCTTGCAACAAGATAAGAACCAACGACACCCGACATCCATCGTATTCGAACGTCACTCTCTCTACTCGTCCACTCTCGAGCAACAAACGCTGCAGGTCACAGGAGAGCAGGCGTGGCACATCCAAGATGAAGAACGAGGTGTGGGCGGAAAGCCCCGTCGCCGACGAGTCGAACGGCGGCTCGCATCTCGTCGACGGCATCATTTCTCTGGACCGCGAATCACAGCTCAAACGAGGACTGAAGAGTCGGCACATCCAATTCTTGGCCCTGGGTGGCGCGTGAGTCTTCGCCGTTCCCCCTTTATCCAACCTGTCCCAAGCGCTAACATGATGGACAGCATCGGGACTGGGCTTTTTGTCGGATCCGGCGCCATCCTCGCCATCGTCGGCCCCGTGCCATTATGGCTGGCCTATCTCTCCATGATGCTAGTCGTCTGGATCGTCATGAACACGATCGCCGAGATGACGACGTATCTCCCAATGAAGGGCATCACGCTGCCGTACTTCACCGAACGTTACGTCGACAAGAGTCTAGCGTTCGCGTCGGGATGGAACTACTGGTATGCGTATGCGATTCTGGTCGCCGCCGAGGCCACAGCAGGCTCCATCCTCCTCGAGTACTGGGACACGCCGGTTCCGCCAGCTGTCTGGATTACCATCATCCTGGTCGTCTGTCTCGCTCTGAACATCATTGCCGTTGAGGTCTTTGGCGAAGCCGAGTTCTGGTTTGCAAGCATCAAGCTGATCACCATCCTCGGGCTGGTCATCGTGGCCATCGTCATCATGGCTGGCGGCGCGCCACAGGGGGGAGCTGTCGGATTCTCGTACTGGAACGACCCCGGCGCCTTCAAGGAGTACGTCGGAACGGGTGCGACAGGCCGGTTCACCGCCTACTGGACGGCGTTCGTCCGCGCCGGCTTCAGTTTCATCACCTCCCCTGAGCTCATCGGCCTCGCAGCGGGTGAGACGGTCGCCCCCCGCCGCAACATCCCGAAGGCTGCGCGCCGCTTCCTCGCCCGTCTCGCCCTCTTCTACGGCGTTAGCACCCTGCTCGTGGGCGCCATCGTGCCCTCCAACGACGAGCACCTCCTCTCGCCCGAGCACAACGCCAGCGCCAGCCCCTGGGTCATCGGCATGCAGCGCGCCGGCATCCGCGGCCTCAACCACGTCATCAACGCGGCGATCCTGACCTCGGCCTGGTCCGCCGGCAACGCCTTCCTGTACTCGGGCTCGCGCATCCTCTACTCGATGGCCGCCACCGGCCAGGCCCCGGCCATCTTCACCAAGACGACCCGCCGCGGCGTGCCCTACCTCGCCGTCATCGCCACCTGGGCCGTCGGCCTGCTGGCCTACCTCAACGTGTCCGAGAACGGCGCGCGCGTGTTTGGCTGGTTCATGAACATTTCGACCATCTCGGGCTTCATCGCGTGGATCATTGTCATGATCACGTACCTGCGCTTCCGGGCGGCCTTGACGTACCAGGGACTGCTGGACACGCTGCCCTTCAAGACGATCGCGCAGCCGTACGCGACGTGGGCGACACTGCTGGTGGTTGTCTTGTTGACGCTCACCAACGGGTTTCAGGTGTTTTCGCCGAGCCGGTGGAACTATCAGGATTTCCTGGCCGCGTACATCACCATCCCCATCTTTTTGGTGTTGTACCTTGGGCACAAGATCTGGTTCCGGACGCCGTTGGCTAAGAAGGCGAGCGAGATTGATGTGCTGACGGGCAAGAAGGAGATGGATGAGTTTTGCGCCAACGATTATCCGCCGGTGCCGAAGAACTTTTTGCAGAAGATTTGGTTTTGGATTGCGTAGACTGGTGGATTGTTTAGATTAGAATCCGATGCGGATATGATAGAGGTGTTGCAGGTTTCACTCCAGGCACGGGCTTGATCAATTTTCCGTGGTGATTCAGTTGATGACGGCCCGACGACCACGACGCGATGCCCAGTCTAACAACTCGGCCAGGACAAGGCACAGGATGCAATTATTGCCCGGTACGTCCTCGCTCGCAGCTTGCATTGAGCCAACTGGAAGGCAGCTTGCGGTTGGAGCAACGTCTTGGGCGGCTTTGTTAGCTCAAACCTCGGCGGTTGTTCAGCGAATAGAACCTCGTCTACATTCACCTTTTTCGCCAGAAGACCCATCGAAGCTCTGAATTGCCAATGCAAAGATTTGGTAACCGCCGCGCCGCGCACCAGTTCAGCAACTTCCCTCGCTCCCTTTTGTGGGCTGACCTGGGAAACCATGTTTCAGTTGACGCCGGGGCGAGGCACAGCGGCACCGTACCAGGTACCTGGGGAAAACAGGCCGGGCCAAAGTAACGTTATCAATGCCTCCTCAACCTCGAACTTTGTCATCCTTCCCACTTTGCTCGTGCTCGTCCTGGTTCAGGCCCGGCCTTCTCGAGGCCCTGGATCGCCCTCGTCGAAACAGAAGCCGCTGGGCGGTTCAACGCGCCGGTTTCCACAAGCCTCTCATCAACATCTTCCCGGGAGTCCGAGACTCTCACATCCGACATCATTATGCGTTTCTCCATTTTTGCGATTCTGCTCGCATTCTTTGGGCCTGCATCAGCCGTCTCATTCATCAGTCCCCCGCCGCCTTCTGCTGGCACAGCCGCAGATTTCGGGGCAAATCCCGTCTACGCCGAGAGCTCAGCCATCGAAGTCGCATGGACCGAAACGCAGGACAATGGCATTCCGTTTTCTGTTGTCGTTTACCAAGTCGATCCGGTTACCGGCGAGATACCGTCTAATCAGGCGTTTGAATACGTCGTCCGTGAGTCTTGAAGTTCCACTCTTCCTCTCTACCCTCCTGTGTTCCGAGTCATCCCGGCATTGAATCTCACTAACTCTGACTCTGCTAGATGACGCCGTCAACCGAACCAACAGCCACTGGGTCGTTGCAACGGCAAAGAACCTGACCTTCTCCAACGTTTTCGTCCTCAGCGTCTTTTTCCAAGGGGACTCATCAGGCCGCGCCCTGTCCCATTTCTTCAACATCTCCGCCAAGGCGACCAGCGGTGCGACGCAGACTGTCACCCTGTTTACTACTGCTACGGCTACCTCTTCAGCGTCTACACCGGCACCGCCGGCAGCGACGGACGGCGGGTTCGGCGCAGCAGCCAAGGTTGGAGTGGCCGTTGGGATCGTAGCAGCGTTCAGTCTCGGGGCGGTTGTGGGTTGGTTTCTGTCTAGGCGGAATAGGAAAGGCCTCGACCAGGTACCGGAGGCGGTTGTTGGGGGGGGCAGCAGTCACGTCGGATCACAGAGCTACATGGGGGCAGGCCAGGGTGCAACCTACCGGAGAGAAGATGTTGTGCCAGAAAAGGTGCCACCAGGCGAGTTGCATGGTGAGCGTCAGAGGTATGAGCTTTATGGGACGGCAGGGACGTACTAGTGGGAACATGAGCACAAAATAACATGTATATCTTGGAGACGCACGAGGACAAGCCTGTGTGCTTTGAGATTAATACTTCCTCACTCACGAACGCATGGATGAAAGTTGTGTGGGGGAGGTGATGAATAACAAGAAGGTATCAGGAGAAGTTATCGGCTCTAATTCTCCGTAACTATACCCTCCAAAAGGAGGATGAAAAGAGGTCCAAGGCCTCAAGTACAACCAATAAAGATAACTTCCCAGACCAGGTACAACAGAAGAAAAGGAAAAGCTGCCCCCTTAACGGGGGCTGGAATCAACAGTGAAGTGTGCGACCAAACTGGGACTCGAACCCAGAACCTTTACCAGCTGGCGTGAACCGGAAAGTAACGCGCTACCATTGCGCTATTCGGCCAATACTGATAAAATTTGAAGGCTTACAAGTCTTAATAAGATGAGCATCTTGGGGCGTGATTATGCTGGGTTGGTTCCCAACATTTAAGTCAAACACCCTAGTTCTTAGCTAACCCCGTTCTTAGCTAAAGCACCTTTAACCCTCAGGGTTAGGTATATACTAAAGGCCCAAGAGCTAAATATCTATAATAAACTAGTTATAGCAATAGCTATAACTTACTAGTATTAGATATTCTATAGTTATATTATATTTTCTCTTATCTATTTAGATTTTACTTATAATTGTAACTAGTTATCCTATAAAGATATTTAAAATAATAAAGCGATTAAGATAGTTACTCTAGTATATATTAAAAGTTCCTTAATATTGAAGTTCAACTATAGTTATGTAGATATATTTTTGGTATAATTTTAGTAACCCTAGTTGAGATGTTATAAGTTGAATCTTTAGGGTTAAAGTAGGCAAAAACTAGAGTGGTTGACTTAATGTAATATTTAAGCCAAATTATAAAACTGTATATATTTTTATCTCATTCGTACTGGGTGCGGGTTAGGGTTTTATATAGTGAAAATGATATGTTTTGTATGTAAAAGGGTGGCTGAGAACTGGGTTAATGGTTGAGTTAAGTTCTCGAACGATCTCTTCTCCGATCCTGTATGAACCAAAGTGAAGAACACGGGATGACTGGTTGCCCCCGTCTGACAACACCGATTCCATGAATGGAATGCCCAAGCATGTCGGACCGGTCTGACGCGCCCTGCGGCTTGAGCAGCCCAAAGGGAACACAGACCGACCGATTGGACGCATGCTGTGCGTCTCCGACAATCAAATCCAACAAACCAGTTCGCCAAGACAGCATCGTCTGATATCATCGTTCAAGCATCGTTTGCACATCACCACGTCGGCTGTCTATTATCACCGCTTCCCCGCGGCAGCGAAATTACAAGGTCTTAACCCTTGAAACTACCTAAGAGCTTGCAAGCTGCATTGAAAGTTTGCATCACTGCGTCCCCTCACATCCCCAGCGAAGTAACAGACCCAGAGCAGAAATGCCTGCCGCAGATACCAAAGTGAGCTACGCAAACAACTTCCCAGCCATCAATCATCATCGAGTCTGAATTATGGCAACTTTCTAATATGACGCAGTCCATCAAGATCGTCATCGTCGGCGCCGGCTCAGTCGGCGTCACGACGGCATACGCACTTCTCCTCGATGGCCTCGCCGCCGACATTGTCCTCATCGACATCGACAAGCACCGCGCCGAGGGCGAGGTCACGGACCTGAGTCACGCCGCGCACTTTGCGCAGGCGCGCGTCCGCGTCGGCGACTACGAAGACTGCGCCCACGCCGCCGCCGTCGTCATCACGGCCGGCGTCAACCAGAAGCCCGGCCAGACGCGCCTCGACCTCGTGCGGACCAACTACGCCCTGTTCAAGGACGTGGTGCCGCGCATCGCCCGCCATGCGCCCGACACAATCCTGGTCGTCGCGACGAACCCGGTTGACGTGCTCACCCATGCGGCCCACCGGCTGTCGGGGTTTCCGGTCGAGAGGGTGATTGGGTCCGGCACGGCCATGGACACGACGCGATTCCGACACGAGCTGGGGAAGCGTTTCGGGGTCAACCCGCGGAACGTGCACGCCGTGATCGTGGGCGAGCACGGCGACAGCCAGCTGCCGGTGTGGTCGCTCGCGACCATCTCCGGGATGCGGCTGGTGGACTACTGCAAGGCGGCGGGTGTCGCGTACGACGAATCCGCGCTCGAGGGTTGCGCCAGGCGGACCAAGGAGGCGGCATACGAGATCATCCGGCGCAAGGGCAAGACCAACTACGGCGTCGCGTCGGTGCTGGTCAGCATCCTGCAGCCCATCGTCACCGACAGCGACGCCATCATGACGGTCTCGCGCTGTGGCACATACGGTGGGGTGGAGGACGTGGCCCTCAGCATGCCCTGCAAGCTGAACCGCCACGGGGCGTACCAGGACGTTCCGCTGCTCCTTGGCAAGTCGGAGCAGGACGCTCTGCGGGAGTCGGCTCTCAGGATCAAGGAGGTGTTGTCATGCGTGGAGGACCAGGCCGGCCCGTCGGAGGATCAGGGCAGCAAGATTCAGTCTGACACGGCCGAGTCTTGAACAAGACGCCGGGTTGGCTAGACGAGGATTGGATCTGTCGATCTCATCATGCAAGATTGTTGGAGATGAACACATGGAGACGGATAGTCTGGCATCTAAGCTAGCCACCAGTTTGATATTCCCCGATTTTCGGCGGTTTTACATCAGTCTATTACTCAGCTTTGCTCGACTGCTTCGCGGCGAGTGAGATACAATGAATGACAGCATCACTGATGTCTCTCGGCAACCCAGGTGTTGTCATGGCTCTCAAAGAAGGCTTGGTGGCCCGGACTCCGGAGGTAATTACCTTACTGTTGTGACGCAACATTTGGATGAACTAAGGGCGAGGGGGGGAATCCCTGGTTGATTTTCTGATTCAGCTCAGTGTAACTGGAAAAGAAGGGAAAGAAAATTTTCAGCCAACACCATAATTAGAAACATCAGCTGCCCGCGGGAGTCTGGGAAGGGGTTGACAACCTGAGACAACTTACCCCCATGCCCAAGGTCAGCGTTGGACCATGGCTCATGGCTGGCTCAGAAGGCGGACAAAGTATCAAAGAAAATTGGTGTTGGGAAATGTACTCAAGTGGTCGGGGCAGTCGGATCATATCGAGACAGGAGGCATTGAATGATTCTCGGGCTAATTAAAACAGTCTTTCAGGTTGTCACGGCAAAAGACAAGTCTCTTGCCGGTACAGCAATTGCACCTTGTCATGACAGTCTTGCCACTTAGCCAGTCCAAAGGAGGCCTTGTTGAGATTTGACCTTTGCATCTTGATTAGCGGTAGAATAGCGCGCTTCTCAAAAGCACGTATTCCATTTGATTCCACACATCACAGCAAGCTGCAAGCCGCATCGTTGACTGGAACTCTATGGAAAGACTTTAGGGAGGATTATCGGACATCGGATTCATGGCCCGAAATGAATGCGAAGGATGATTGCTTCAAACAGTTTATGAGAAAGCACTCACTCCGCTTGGATGTGCCTAACAATGGAATTCCAGGCTGGTGGTTCAAGCATGAAACGTGCTGTTGGCTCTTTCAAACCTCAAAGCAGCTCGAGGATTCGACCAGATAGCCAAGCGGAACTATTTCGGTGCTCTGTAGTCGCGCGTTTGCGGGAGAGTGTTGAAACAACAAGGCGCCATCCAGCCATCGGCTCCGCGCTGTCGGGTCCGCGAGTCTTGAGATCGAGGCGCTGCCGTCCAATGCATTCGGGTTCATGCAGAAAATGAGGCTCAGCCAACCCCGGACTGCAGTCAGAGCCGCCGAGCGGCCTCCACAACCGGCCGGCTGGCGGGAGGCTTGCGCCATCTGGCAGGCAGGCAGTGCAGACCGCAAATGTGGGGCATCCGGGGCCCTCCCGCTTTGCCAAACCTGGACAACTTCACCTTGCGTCCTGCCTCGTCGCATTGTGCACCCTCATTCGCTCGTTGCTGCCTGGCGAGGCGGCCGCAACCCCTCCCCCACTCTCGCGCTTGTCTTTGTCTGTCCTCTTTTTGTGTCATTCTGCAGTCGCGCCGCCGGCTGAGCCATACGGGAGCCCCACTTATGCGGTCTCGTCCGATCTGCCGGATGCAAGTCACGTCCTCACCGTGACTCCGTCCTCTTGTCGGCCGCTGACCTGACCAGGCAGCACAAAGGCGGACTCTGTGGAATGCGCCGATACCACCATGGATGGCCTCGGTGTATATAGGGGGCCTTGCCCCCAGTTCTCGACGACCTGGCCTCATGGTTCCAACTTCCAAGCACTTGACTTTGATCCCAAGTTTGACCAGTTCCCGTTCCGGACTCAATTCCTCCAAGAGAACAACACCACCCAAGGGCGCTTCATCAACCACCGCCCTTCATGCCGCACTTGACCTTCGCGGCTCCTGAGTTGGGCCACCATCCCCACCGCTACATTGAACCCAAGCACCACCACCGGGCCCACCATCACCGGCACAAGGAGCCCCAGCGTGTCGAGCCTCCAGACTTCCGCTTCTGCGTCGAGCTCGGCCTGGTCATCCGCAGCCGGAAACACAACCACAAGACTGTCGACGGCCTCGAGGAGGAGATCAGCAAGCAGCTCACCCGCGCCGGCGTCCCCAACCACATCGCCAGCACCCCCACCTCCTCCGTCTCCTCGCGGGAATGGACCGTCACCAGCGAGCTGTGCATCCGCTCGCGCCCGCGCGACCACCACTTCGGCATCAAGCTCGTCTCGCCCTTCTTCCGCTTCTCCAAGCGGGCCGAGTCGTGGCAGACGCAGCTCAGCACCGTCCTGCACACCCTCAACGCCCACTTCGAGCTCACCACCACCCACCAATGCTTCACCCACATCCACATCACCCCAGCCTCCGGCGTCTGGGAGCTCGACCAGGCCAAGGGCCTCGCCAAGTCGGCCCTCTACTTCGAGCGCTGCCTCGACGCCCTCGTCCCGCCCTACCGGCGCAAGATTGTCTGGGCCAAGAGCAACCGCAACAACCAGTACTTTGCCGCCCTGCCCATGGCCAAGTGCTTCGACGCCATCAGCGCCCAGACCACCTTCCACGGCCTGGCGGCGCGCATGAACTGGTGCAGCGCCAGCTCGCCGACGGGCGTCGCTCTCGCTGCCCGGCCGGGCGCCGACTTCCAGCATGATGCCTACCGGTGGAACTTTGCCGGGCTCAATGAGGGCGGCGGGTTTGGTGTTGTCGAGTTCCGGCAGCCGCCGGGTTCGACGAGTGCGGACGAGGCCATTGCCTGGGTCATGCTCGTCGGGTGTCTGGCGAGGTTGAGCTGCGGTGCTGGAGGGGGGCTCAACCCGGCTGAGAAGCCGCAGCTCAAGAGCCTGGGGGAGTGGCTGGTCTATGAGGCCGAGTGGTGCGGTGTGCCGCACAAGAGCTTGCTGAAGGGGCTGATCAAGCAGGCCGTGCCCTTTACGCTGGCGCCGGGGGAGTTGGCTGGGGTAGACGCGGATGTCATTACTGTTGATGAGGAGCAGAGGTTGAGGTGGAAGGTTAATGATCGGAACATTGCCATGGACAAGTACAGGAGGCTTTTGAAGCATCTGTGAGCGCTTTCGGGCTTCATTTTACGTTGGTCATGACTCAGTGACCAGTCATGGCGGGCTTGATTTGGCATCATTGGGCACTCGGGCTCATCAGGCGTTAACGGTAGATACCATGGGACATTGAATATGACTATTCTTGTTGTTTTGTTGATCTTCTCTCACCCGCTTGGAGTCACTCCTGTGGACATACTGGGGCATCTGCTGCCAACCTTCGACTGGAGGAAGCTTGAGCTCGGTGACAATGAGTCATTCACCCCGCGGCCGAAGTTGTCTGGATAATAGCCCCTTTGAGACGCAATGCCAAGGCCCCCTCTGCATCTCTGGTGCCTTGCAGCCTCCAGGCTGTCAAGCACATTGAAGTGGCGAATCTGCCAGCTATTAGGGTTGTTGCCTGGAGACCACTCTCACACATGCAGCTTTCTCTCCCCCTTTGCTCAGCTGCAAGGTTCTTTGTTCCTGCACCGCGGTGCCGAATTTGGGAGAATGCGGAAGCCACATCTTTCGATAACACCAAGGCTGGCTCGGTGAGCCTGCGGTGACTGTTACACCTCCATCACCGCCTCCGCCTCTGTCAACTGCTCGGTGGAACAGTCTTGTTCACGATTTGCCTTGGGGTGAGCCTGTTTGTTTTCTGGATGTATTACAGAACAAAGTGAAACAACCCAAAGGGGAGACCGAAGGAGAGAGCAGAAAGGTAAAGAAGGAAATGGTGACGAGGACTGTAAAACTGCGTGAAACAACCCGAACGGAAGACCGAAGGGTAGGAGAGACCCAGTGAGAAAAAATGATGCATGTTGAGAAGTGGATGAATCCAAAAGTTCTCTGATTCGAGAAACCATAAGAATTGTTCAGTAACGTTCGATCTACGTCTTCGCAAGGCACCAGTGGCGGTGTGGCCTTGTGAGACCAGAACTGTTGGTTTGCCTCGTTTGCCTGAACACCGGTGTTGAGGCAAATTAGATGGCTTTTTGAATCAACTGGCTTGGAAAGTGGCAGACACATGCACGTCTGGGTACAAGAACTAACCCACTTCCTCGTACGGTCAGGCAGCCGCATCCATCGGCTACCGTGAACATGTAATACCTTCGGGTGGTGCGCGCCCTCGGTTCTTATTCCGAATTTCCGAGCAGTGTCTCACAGCAGAACGTTGCCGGGAGGCACATGGGAGACGGAGGGTTCAACCAAAGGCAATTCCAAAAGCGTGGCAGGATGTAACAATGGACAGCAGCTAGGCAATGTTCCAGTTTTGCTCTGCTGATGGCAGAGTTCAACTCAGCCTAGCACACAGCAGTTGAGCTGAGCTCAGATGGCCTTCCGTTTCCTATCCAATTAACCGTGCTTTCGACACCCTTGCCCGTGGCACGCGTCTCAATGCTTGACCAGAAGAAACATGTTAATGAACTGATGATAAAAAGAGGCTTTTCGCCCCAAAGTGCTTGGAGACCCAGAATCCAAATATTCACACGGATGACACCATGCACTAGCAATAGCAACCTCAGTCGCAGGGTCATCAGCTTGCGGGTACGAGGATATGGTGTTGTTGATACTCTGGGTTGAGCATCTTTGGTTGTTCTCCAAAGCACCCATCAGGATGGTAAATAGAGGTTTGGCCCAATTAGTTAGAGCAGGTCTATCTGTAGACAGCACGCCACATTCCCTCCGATCTCCCGGGAGACAAACAGTCTTCAAAGTTAAAAATACAGCGGCCGATCAACACCAGGGACTCGACCGCAAAGCGTCTGAGAATCTGCTCGCAACTCCCGGTTCAACAGCCGCCAAGGGCTTCTCAATCCGGCTGCAGGGTTTGAGCCCTTGGGGGTTACCTACAGGGAAGCAATCGAGCTCAACAGGACGACGGGCTTTTTCTCAGGCTTCGAGGGACTCTTAAGGTCCGGGAGCTCAGCAGGAAATGCAGCAAGTGCACCAGGGACACCACAACAGGTTTCCTCGGAGGGTGCCCGAACTGATCGCGGAAATAAGGGGTATATCAATGCCATTATGAGAGCACACAAAGTTCGAGCCCCAACTGGAATCACGGGATGGCCGAGAACGTGAGCGGCCCGCCCTCGCCGGAATTGCACCACGTTATTTTAAGACACAGCCCTGTCGCGACCAGACTTCCGTCCCTCCCGGAAGGGAATCGCGGGGTGGTAGAAATGCAACGCTGGGCGTGCTAGCCCCCCTAAAATCCTGGACTATTGAAGACCAAAACCTGGGTTGCTGGTCGACCACTACCGTCGCAGGCTCCGGAAGCCCAATCGTTGACCGCCGGATCGAGGGTGTGGAACCATGGATTGGGGTGCTGGAAGGGCCGCCCTCAGCTCCCTGACGGCGATGGATTAGGAAGGTTTAATGCGTGCTAGCCACCACACATCAGGGCAGCGCAGATCGATTCCTCCCTTGCTTCTCGCCGTCGACGATACCTGCCCATATGCCTCGTCAGTCCTGCGCATCGCCGCCGAGAGAAAATCCCTGGAATTCCAGCCTTCGGTGAGGCACGTGGGTCGCCAAGCGTTGACCAGCATTTCGGACCCCCTTGTTGATCGCCGACATTCCCGACGACATGTGGTCTGTCCTCCGCTCGATATGCCTCGCCTCGCTGGCCGCATCGACAGTGACGGCGGAGCTCAGCTTCGTGGCGAGCGTCCAGCAGGAAGGACAGGATGTCGACGCCTCCAGCCTCAACTTTGTGCCGATACCGCCCCTGAAACACCGGAAGCACTCCTCGCAGCGTGGGCAGCATGACCATGGGACGGCGGAGAGGGACCTCATCAGCTACAGCTCCAACTGGTGCGGGGCATCGCAGCATGCGACGCGGTCCGACGGCATCGCCAGCGCCTTCGGCTACTTCACCGTCCCGGATCTGACGCTGCGGCCCGGGAAGGATGCACCGCAGTTCGCCGCGGCGTGGGTGGGGATTGACGGGGCAGAGTGCAACACCACGCTGCTGCAAGCGGGAGTGACGACCATTGTAAGGCGCACCAAGCTTTCACGTCGAGAAAAGATTGAGGACGGATGGCTGAGACTGTGAACAGGTTAACTCCAACGGCGGCCAGAGCGCGTCGGCCTGGTGGGAATGGTACCCAGAGGCGGCGTTTACCATCGATGGCCTCAAGGTCAAGCCAGGCGACTGGATGTCGGTCAACATCACGACGAGGGATGTGTCGAGCGCGACACTGTAAGTGGCACTGCAGCAGGACTGGACGGGCGACGAACGAACGACTGATGGCTAACGACTGGGCAGGGTCATCGCCAACGTGCAACGAGGGTACTCGGTGACGCTCCAGATCAACAATGGGCCGAAGCTGTGTCGGCTCGATGCCGAGTGGATTGTCGAGGACTTTTACGAGTCGGGCGAGCGGGTCGCCTTTGCGCGCTTCTCGGACGTGTGGTTCGTCGAGTCGGGGGCGAAGACGGTGTCGGGCAAGGACGTCGGGCTTGACGGGGCGGCAATGGTGCACATCCAGGCTGATGACGGGACTATCCAGTGCTCGGCCGAGCCATACGACAACTCCAATTTTGTCATTGTCTCGCAGGGTTGAGGTGTGGGAGACGGGTTGTAGAGGGTTGGGTTATCGAGTGTAATTGGGTTGTTGTCGACATTGCGCTGTGGACTTCAAAATGTATCTTATACTGACTTCAAGTAAGCTCAAAGACTCGAGTGAATCAAGTTATCAAGATCTAATTCGGATGTTTCTAATCGTCCGGTTTGCGAGGTGAAGACGGGAAATGTTTGTTGTTCGGTGACGCAGGCCAGGCTGGGCAGTGGCCAATGCGCCCCTTCGGTGCCTTTTCTCCCGACAGCGGGACCCTGCAGGCTTCAATTTTCAACCGTTGCGTGCCTGGCGCTCCCGTCAAAGAGCCGCATCGAAAAACGTCGATCCAGGTTCGACTTTGCCACGCCGCCAAGATGGCCAACGCCAAATCATTGCTCGGCCTGCCACACGTGCTGCTTTTCCAAGAGAGCCGCCGGTACCCTGACCAGTTGTCTCCAATTCGCGATTCGCAACGATCGAGACTCGAGCGGCGACGAAACGGATTCCGATTGCGCGAGACAAATGACTACGAGTCTCGAGATAAGACGACGAGAACCCTGTCAGGGCCCAACATACCTATCTCCTCCTGGCGACCGACTGGCGTGATGCTGTTAGCTCAGCAACATGCCGCGCAGCTCATGCCGGCCAACAGCTGATGCAATCGATTTCCGGACATTCGCCTGTCGGCGGCTAAATCGGATACGGCTCCCGGGCTGTTTCGAGCCGGGCTCTGGGCGGCCTGATGGATGACGTTAAGGGCCCGCAGTTAACGTTTTCTCGGGGCCAAAACTTCGAAAACTCGAAACCCGACGGCCCACCAGAGTGGCGGAGAGCAATGCATGGCAAGCATGGCTCGCTTCCAAGCCCGGTCTTGCCGCCCACAGCAACATGTGAAGCGCCATGGATGCTCGTATCTGGCCGAATATCTGTGACTGTTTGGCTGGTCTCGACTTCGACAACGACTCGGAGCAACAGCTCTCCAAGCGGAGGCGCCAAAACACCTGATGCTGGACGCCATGTCACCACAGGTCCCACCTCCTCAACCGCTCTGGATGCCGCCGCTTCTCCATCCAGGACTTGGGAGCGGAACAAAGAAGCCGTGCTGTCCTCTCCGGGCTCTCCCCGCGTCTTGACGCTCTTTGATCCATGATCTTGCCCTCCCCATCTTCTGTCCCGTCTCTCAGGCTTTCGTGTTTGGCATCGCTCCTCCTCTTGTCTCTCGGTTCTTTGTTGACATTGTCACCTCGGTCGGCCCCACAAGCGTCAATCCCAATCTCTTTGAACTGAAGCTCAGCGTTGGGCCCAGCTCGTCGACTCCTGAGCTTATCGGCCCCATAAGCTCAACCCCTTCATAAAACCCTCTCTGGCCGATCGGATCCACGGGAGGGAACAGGGTTGGCACAACCTTCGAGAATATCTTGTCGCAGCAATGGGCTCGCCGCGACCACCGGACGACTCGAACTTGCCGGGTAGTGCTGGCGAGGAGCAGCGAGAAAGCCCGCCGCAGGGTGCCAGTGAGGGTGTACGACCGCCAAAGGGAAAGGAGAAGAAACGGGTGGGCTTCGCGAGCGACCAACAACCTCAGGAGAGCACCCTCGGGAGTCCCTTTCATGCCACGCCGAACGAGTCGCACACGGATTCCCCGGACTACTTCTCGTACGCCCCCTCGCCGTACAGCAATGGCTCCACGCCTCTGCACGGTGATAGCCCGGCCAGACGGCTCTCGGTTGACGAGGCCGAGCTTGCGGCTTCCGTGGCGCAATACTTTGAACGCGAGTTCAAGCGCGAGCAGCCCGACAGTGAGGCCGGTCCGAGCCGGCCGCGTCCGGTGCTCAGGAAGCCGAGTTCTCTCCCTACCGAGGCCCACATGCCCGCGGCTCCTCACCGGTCCGAAGTGGAGGCCAAAAATCGAGCCGACCGGCTTGCCTACTCCGTTGGAACTTCCTCCGTCCCGGCATCGACGAGGGCATCGGTCGACTCGGAGATAGGAGCCATCGACCGGGATGGCCTGCTCGGCTCGGCAGCCACGACGGCCCAAGACTTTGCGCCGCCAGGGGATGCGGACCATGCCAGGCCGCGCAGGAGGAGCGCACAACAGGAGGCTGACCAGCTGGTGAGGCGCCACACCCGCCATAAGAGCCCGTTGATACACTCCTACCTTCCCTCGCCGTCAGGCACGGCCACTCCCGTTGAGCACGATGTCGAATACGTGCCCCCACCGCACAGCTACAAGGGCGGCATCCTGGGCACGCTGCTTAAGCTGTACGGTACCGAGGACAAGAATGGATCGCCGTATACCGATTCCAGTGCGCCCACCACGCCATCCAGCACTCCGCCGACATCCCGGTCCAGCACCCCGAGGCCGGACGGCCGCCGCCGCGGATGGAGGACGCATTCGTCCAGCACCTTGGCTGGGCTGATGGAGTCGTCGTTCACGCTTGCCGCTCCGGGATCCAACAAGGACATATCCGAAGCAGTATCCGAGAAAGTCAGGCAGGAGGCCGCAAAGCCCAGGAAATCGTCCAGGTCCAAGAAGAAGGTCGATGAGTTCCGCATCAAGATCCACATCGCCGAGATCATCAACCGCCACGCCTACCTCCTCAAACTCTGCAAGGCCCTGATGACCTACGGCGCTCCAACTCACAGGCTGGAGGCCTACATGAGGATGTCGGCTCGTGTCCTGGGCATCGAAGGCCAGTTTTTGTACCTCCCGGACACCATGATCATCTCGTTCGATGACAGCAACACGCACACCACCGAGGTCAAGATTGTCCGCGCCAGCCAGGGTCTGGACTTTGGTCGGTTGCGCGACGTCCACGAGATCTACAAGGAGGTGGTGCATGATCGGATCGGTGTCGACGAAGCGACCGCACGCTTGGACGAGATCACGGCGCGGAAGCCCAAGTTTCCTGTCTGGTTGCGGATCCTTCTCTACGGCGTGGCCTCGGCAGCGGTGGCTCCCTTCGGTTTCGAGGGCCGCTACATCGACATGCCCATCTGCTTCCTCCTCGGCTGCCTCGTCGGGTTTCTGCAGCTGTACATCTCACCGTCAAACGAGCTGTACGCCAATGTCTTTGAGATCACCGCAGCCGTGGCTACTTCGTTCTTGGCCAGGGTGTTCGGGTCGATACGAGGCGGCAACCTGTTTTGCTTCTCCTCCCTCGCCCAGGCGTCCATTGCCCTGATCCTCCCGGGTTACATGGTCCTCTGCGCAAGCCTGGAGCTTCAGAGCCACCAGATGATCTCGGGCTCGGTGCGCATGGTCTACGCGCTCATCTACACTCTCTTCCTCGGTTACGGCTTCACCATCGGATCAGTCATCTACGGATACATGGACGACAACGCCGTCAGCGAAGTGCACTGCAAGGTCGGCGACGCCTGGTACACCCAGCGGCCGCCAGAGAACTACTATCTGCTCTTCGTCCTCCCCTTCACACTGTGCCTCTGCGCCATCAACCAAGCCAAGTGGAGGCAGACACCAGGTACGAACTCCCCTCCTACCTGTTCCAGGTTGAGCTTGCTAACCCACCAAAACAGTGCAAGTCTTCATCTCCCTCGCCGGCTTCGTCGTCAACAACTTCTCCTCGCGCTTCTTCAAAGGCAACGGCATCGTCTCCAGCTCCCTCGGCGCCCTCACCATCGGCGTCCTAGCCAACCTCTACTCCCGCCTCGGCCGCTACGCCCAGAACTGGCTCCTCGACATCTGGGAGCGCCACTTCGAGCCCCGCCTCCGCCGCCTCTCGCGCAAGCACCACCCCCACCACCACCACCACCACCACCACCACTCACCCTACTACAACTGCCCCCGCGCCGCCGGCTCAGACGACACCATCGCCCCGAACAAGGAATCCGACCCCGAGATGGCCACCTCTCATGCCCCCGGAGGCATCACCCCGCGCGCAAGACAAATCGGCTACGGCCTCGCGGCCGCCGCCATGCTCCCCGCCATCTTCGTGCAGGTGCCCTCGGGCCTGGCGGCGAGCGGCTCGCTGCTGAGCGGCGTGACCAGCGCCGACCAGATCGTGCGCAACGAGACGCTGCTCGCCAACGGGACGGTGATCAACGGCACCATGGTCTCGACGAGTGTGACGCAGTCGTCGACGGATCTGAATAACTCGGCGTTTAGTGTGCTGTTTAGTGTGATTCAGGTGGCGATTAACATCTCGGTGGGGTTGTCGTTGAGTGCGTTGTTGGTGTATCCGTTTGGGAAGAGGAGGAGTGGGTTGTTTAGTTTTTAGAGGGAGGGGGGAGGATGGGTTGTCGGCTGTGGCCAGGAGGACAACGAAAGTGGGGGAGTCAAGATCAAGCCGGGTTCTGGGCAATATGGGAGGAGTTTTGTTTATTTTATGCACCATAAAAGTCATCTTCGGAGTTGATGGTTGATGTTTGCTGGGAACAGATGAATCATTAGCGGGCGTTATGGAAAAACCTGGTGGCAGGTTGGCTTGGGTATGGGATATATTTAGAGAGATATATTAGACAGATACACATAGACATTAATGATCATCATCGACGGTCTAGAAGCGGAAACGCGCTGAGTGTCTTAGGAGTATTTGTTCCCGAAGAGTGTTCTCTGTGTTGCTGTCGAGGTTGACCGAAGACAACCCCCGAGGTACCCGAGGTGCCATCTCGTGCAGAGATATTAGCGATGCAATGATAAGCTTCAGGAAGCTTACTGGTCTCAAGAGAAGAATGTCAAAAATGATCCCATTCGTGGTATAATGCGAGATTTGCTCTATCTACGAATGTCAGAGCAGGTTGGGAAAGTCAACCCGGAGTGCCCAATCCAACTCCATCTGACTAGCAGGACTTGCGCTATCGGAAATGCAAACCGAAATGGCCACTCCATATAACTCCATTCGCCAATGTCAACCCAGAACCCCCAAGGCCTCTTTCCGGTCCCTGCTTGCCCGAACGCCGTCGCAAAACCACTTTAGATAAGCCGTTGTTTTACATGTCCCGCCCCTCTCACGCCCAGGTTGTAAGCCAGCTCAGGGCTTAGCGTCCTCAACGTCCGCCTTCTTGTCCGCGGCAGCGGTATCCTTGTCGGATGCCTCGGGAGCGGGACCCGCCTCGGAGGGCTTGGCATCGGCGCCAGCAACCTCAGGAGAGCCAGAGGCGCGCTGCTTGGGGGCGGAAGCCTCCCCAGCAGTGCCGGCAGCAGCTGGACCATCGGCGGCAGGACTCCTGCTCGGCTCCACCTCCGCAGCCGAGATGCCCTCGACCTCCTCCTTCTTGATGGGTGCCTCGGGAGCCTTGTCCTCGAGAGCAGCGGCCTCGGTCATATCGACATCGCCGTCACCATCAACCTTTGTCTTGTCGCCTGTCGCGGGCTGCCCGGCCGCAGCAGCCTTCTCTGCGTCAGCTTTCTCGACCTCCGCCAACACCTCCGCCAAGGCCTCGTCGATCAAGGTGTCGTCGTTATCGGCAGCCGCTTCGGCAGCAGGCTCGGCGGGGGTGGCGGCTCCGCTGTCAATCTCCATCGTGTCATCGTCCTTGTTGGCGTTGCGGAAGTTGGTCTCCTGGCGAGAACGACCGTTCGGCTTGAAGACGCCATTGGCGCGGGCCATGTCCTCGTCATCGGACTCCTCAAACTCGTCCTGGCGCTCAACACGCTTCTCCCACTGGCGCTGGGTCATGCGAACGTCCTTGTTCTCGTCCTCGTCTTGGTCGTCGAGCTCAGCCTCTTGATCGTCCGTCATGCCCATGCTCTGGCGCGGAATGTCTTGCATCTGGACAGACGGAACATGGGCCGTCTTCTTCAGGTTCTCGATAACGGCGATCTTGATCTTCTCCAGGTATTCGTAGCTGTTGGCATTCTCCATGTTGGAAGAGCGCACATCAAGCTCGTAGTCAGGGCCGTAATACTGGGAACCGTTAGTTTCTTGACGACCAAGCCGCCATCAAACAACTCACATCGTAGTACTCGTTGTAGGGCAAGACCGAGTCCATCTCAACACCCACGAGACGGCCAGTCTCGTAGGCCCAAGTGCGCGCGACATTGCGCATCGTGTAGCCACCGCCGCCAAGAACCAGAGTAGGCAGACCAAAGCTGCGGACGTAGTTGACGCAGTTGGCATGGCCGCGCATGCTCAGGTTGAAGCAACCCAGGCGGTCACCGGAAAGGCTGTCGCCACCGCACTGGAGGACGACGGCCTCGGGCTGGTAGTACTTCATGACGGCCGCAATGACGGGCTCAAAGATGGTTTCGTAGGTGGTGTCGTCGATGCCGTCGCGCAGGGGGAAGTTGACGGCATAGTACTTGCCGTTGCCGATGCCGATGTCGCGGAGCTCGCCGGTACCGGGGAAGTACTCGCCGTACTTGTGGAAGGAGACGGTCATGACGCGGTCGGTCGTGTAGAAGGCCTCCTCGACGCCATCGCCGTGGTGGACGTCGATGTCGATGTAAAGCACGCGCTTCTTGAAGCGCAAAAGCTCGAGGATTGCAAGCACGATGTCTGTTGAAGAGAAGAGGTGTCAGCCAATTCGCAATGGGCGGGGAACGCAGGACCAGACTATGCATACCATTCACATAGCAAAAGCCACTGGCCTCGCTCTTCTTGGCGTGGTGCAAGCCACCAGCCCAATTGATGGCAATGTCGCACTTCTCGCGGTTGAGGCGAGCCGCGCCCTCCATGCTGCCGCCGGCACTGATGCCGCAGAACTCGAATAGACCGTCAAACACCGGGCAGTCGTCGCCGACGTTGTACTTGCCCTGCTCTCTCATAAAGGAGTCCATGTTGTCGGGCGTGACTTTCTGGAGAAACTCAATGTACTCGTCGGTGTGGAACTGCGTCATCTCGGAGGTAACGGCCGGCTTCGCGCGCTGTTGCAAGGCGGAGACACGGTCAGCACATGCGTTCCAAGTGGCACCGCGAAGCTCTCAACTTACGTAGATCTCGAGGAACTTGTAGACATTGTAGTTCATGACCAAGCTGTGGGCGAGGCGAATGCGGTGCGGCTTCATGGGATGCCCCGTCACGTAGGCATAGTTGCCAATGTCCGAGTCATAGAAGTAGGCGACACGCTTCTTGTCGTTGTTGACGATCTGGTACAGAGGCCGAGTGCGCTCGACCCCCGCCATGTCCGTGGTCTTGGGCATGGTGTCGGCTTTCTCGCCGTCGGCGAGCTTCAGACGGCTGAGGTCGGGAATCAGGGGATTGCCCGAGGTCGAATACTCGAAATCGTAGACGAAGTTCTTCCCGTTCTTGGGGCCGCGATTCGTGGAGGATCCTTCGGCGGATTCGTCGTCCGACTCGTAGGCGAAGCGATGCCCTTTTTGAGAGATGTAGAAAGGGACCTTGGGTTTGTGGAGATTAGCAATCCAGGGCTCGGGAGTCCAGATCGGCCAGGGACACCGGTGCGAGGCGACGCGGGGCGAAGGAAGGTCTTCTTCTGTGTCGGATCCAGACACTGAAGGCTGCGAAATGGCCGGAGACCATGCGGCAACCGACGCGCTAGACGAATACGGCATAGCGAGATCTTATCGGCCTTCTGGCCGAAGATTGGCTGCTGAGATGAGGTGGTCCAAGCGCCTGCAAAGTGGTGATGCTGAGTGGTTCGGAGGAACTTCGGCAATTTTAGCGCGAGGCTGAGAGTTTTTGCTCAGGTTCCAGTTTTGTGGAGCGAGTGTGCATTGTGGGTCACTGACCAGCAGCTACCGGCACCTTAGGTAATCGTGCTGCAGGCTGCCAGGCTTTCGTCAACGCCAGCAGCTGGGTGCAGCTCCCAAGACCAACAACAGCAACGGCGATCAGCTCCAGCTCCCACCACCACAACACAACACAACGATCCTTTCGTCCACAATCACAAACCCGCTTCCAAGGAGCCATAGATTGTGTCTGGGAGCAGGCGCCCAACAACTAAAACGAACAGCACCGCACTTTCAGTTACCGTCGACCATCCCCACAATCATGGAGCGATTCAGAAGCCTGCTCGGCGGCGGCATGAACTTGGGCGGCGCTGCCCCAGGAACGGTATGCGCTCGACTCTGCTATCTATGCGCATCTTGCTTTGCATCACCTGCTGACATGCTTACTTCCAGGATAACACCAACCTGATCGACAACTCCGAGACGGTCCACATCTCATCCCTCGCCTTGCTCAAGATGCTCCGACACGGTCGCGCTGGTGTGCCGATGGAAGTCATGGGCTTGATGCTTGGGGAGTTTGTCGACGACTTTACCGTCCGGGTTGTGGATGTGTTTGCGATGCCTCAGAGTGGTACGGGTGTCAGTGTAGAAGCCGTCGACCCGGTCTTCCAGATGAAGATGATGGATATGCTTCGGCAAACCGGCAGGTACGCACCCCAACGTCTCTAGCCTCGTGTTGTCTCTTAATATTGACATTCTTCCCTCAGGCCCGAATCTGTCGTCGGCTGGTACCACTCTCATCCTGGCTTCGGCTGCTGGCTCTCGTCCGTCGATATCAACACTCAACAAAGCTTCGAGCAACTTACGCCTCGCGCTGTCGCCGTCGTCGTCGATCCCATCCAGTCGGTCAAGGGCAAGGTCGTCATCGATGCGTTCCGCCTGATCAACCCGCAGTCCCTCATGATGGGCCAGGAACCCCGCCAGACAACGTCCAACTTGGGCCACCTCAACAAGCCGTCCATCCAGGCGCTTATCCACGGCCTCAACCGGCACTACTACTCGATCGGCATCAACTACCGGAAAACGGCGCTCGAGGAGAACATGTTGATGAACCTGCACAAGCACCCGTGGACGGATGCCCTGCAGATGGAGGACTTCCGGACCGAGGGCCAGCGGACCAAGGAGCGCCTCGAGCGCCTGGTCAGCCTCGCCGAGGGCTACGAGAAGAGGGTCAAGGAGGAGACGGAGCTGAGCAAGGACCAACTAAAGACGCGCTACGTCGGCAAGCTCGACCCCAAGAAGCACTTGGAGGATGTCGGGCAGCAGCTGATCGAGGACAACATTGTCGCCGTGTCGAGGCAAATGATCGACAAGGAGGCGACCATGCCGAAGAAGGACACCCCGGCCGGGGCGAACGGGCAGCTGAATGGCGACGAGATGGAGGTGGAAGAGGAGGAGGAGCTCTGAAGTCACGACTAATCCAGCATATCATCGGGCGAACGGTCATTACGACCCGGCGTTGTATGACTAGGCGTTTGGGCGGGTCAAGGGAGCTAGACTGGTAGCCATGTACATGATGCATTTGGCACCTCATCGGTTGCTGCGACTTGTGGTGGATGTGATGTCGACCTCGCAGCCCACCTGGGTACGGTCTTTGTTCAGCGGCCTGTCTGAGTCCACAAGGTGGAAGGACAACCTTAACAAAGGGCTTGTCCAACATTGTTCGATTCCACTCACTTCTCTTGTTTCTCGATCTGAAATGTTAGCGAGGATCCTTCTTGCATTTAAACCATGCCCCTCCCCTCGAGGTCCCGTCTCATCTTGCCACCCACAGCTGACCATGCTGCGCAGACTTGTCAGGAAGACCATCTCATTCTTGAGCCGGCTAGTCTGCCGGGCCCCAAGAGGGCCAGAAGTATACATGCCGCCTGATGACGACTCACCCTACCTTGAGTCTTTTGCACAAGAAACAGAGCTTGAAGTTGAGGAGCTTCTCAACTTCCTGGACAGGCAGCCCGATCACCTTATCGGCATGCCCTCGCGCCCTCCGGGATGGCGAGTTGTTCGCTGGCATGGAGAGGATCTGATTTTACGACACGAACTTCGTCGTGTTGGCCCTGATACCGGCAGCCCTGTGCTGCACCCAGTTCCATCCCCAAGTGGGAATGAAGGTACAGAGAGCGAACAAGGCCCTGGTCTCAAAACCGGGGAAGCCACCCGAGCGCAGGCTGCAGACAAAGACGGACGAGGAAGTGACCCGAAGGGAGCGGAATGCATGTTTTGCGGATCGAGCAGGGCACACCGCGCAACGCAGCCTGCTGATAAGAAGGAAGAAGCCAGGCCGTTCGAGACACTTCCTCCAGAAACCCTAAGAAGTCAGCCTGTAGAAATGACAAGGAAATATTCAAGGTCAGGAGAAGCTGCCGCCGGCCAAGTGAGTCCAGCACAGGCACAGTCTAAACCCACCACATCCCGGCCCAAGCCCCTCCCCATTCCTCCACTTCTACACCCGCCTCCTCGTCACCGCAGGCCAGTGGCCATGAGCGGGAGCAGTCCCCTCTGCATTCCTCCACCTCTACACCCTCCTCCTCCTCCTCATCGCCATAGGGCAGTGGCCATGAACGGGAGCACGAACAGAGCAAGCCTCACCCTCCCTCCCCTATCCACCTCCCCCCTAACCCCGGAGACCCTCAAACTCCTCCTCGACACCTTCGACCGCGCCATGTCCCACACCCACTATGCCGTCTCCGGCCACGCCGCCCTCATGGTATGGGGCTACCGCGACAGCAGCAACAGCATCAATGATAACAACGCGCCCTCGCACGTCAGCATCGTCTGCCCGGCAGAGGACAAGCAGGTGATCCTGGCGTGGGCGAAAGCAGTGGGGTGGCATGTCTACCCCCATCATCATCATCATGATCATCATGATCATGCCCTCGCTTCTCCTCCTTTTTCTTCTTCTCCTCCTTCCGGGCGCCATCACATTGACGTCATCGGTGTCCCACTGCCCGGCGGGTCGGGGACAGGGGATTTGATGGTCTGGCCGTTCCGGCTCCGGGCGGTGAGGGACACGGCGGTTTGGGAGAGATTGGACAGGGTCCGGCCCTGTGAGATGGAGATGCCGTATGTCGGGTGGGTGGGCGAGATGATTCGGACTGAGGCGCAGGTTATGGCGGTGCCGACGTTGCTGGATGAGTTTGCGAGGGCGTGGTATTTTTGCGTTGTTAGGGGGGAAGGGGACGGCGGTGATGAGCAGGGAAGGAATATTGCTGAGTTGATTCTGTGGGCTCTGCGGCGGTTGGCGGGGGATGTTGAGAGGTATGGATGGAGGGCCCGGTGGAAGTTGACGCCGGGGAATGTGCCGTGTCTTTTGTATGGGAAGTTCTTGGATGCTTTTGCATCCAGGTATCCGGAAACGCTGGGATTGTTGCAGCAGTGTGGACTCCCAGTTCGAGTACAGCCTGTTCGGGGTGAAGTCGCAACCGCTCGACACATCGGGGGCGTTGTTCAGGATCACTTTCTGCGAGGGTTAGAGCCTCATCGTGCTCATGGACAGAATACCTCTAGAAACGAGGACGATCAAGGCCCTCCATACCCAGACACGCAAATAAGGGAGTATCCAAACTGGATATGAACTTGCATCACCTTTCGCGTTTGCTCATCAAGGGCATCTCTCGGATCTGATATCATAGGTAGGTAGTAACACTTCTGTAAGCCATTGTTCCCCTTGTGTTTTTCTATGTCCAGAGAAAAACCTCACAACAAGTCTTTGGGTCCTTATCTCAGTGCTGCTCTGATGGACCATACGTCGCAGCCCACGCATCGTACGTGGGCGACAGCATGAGTTGCTGTAAGTGACGCCTGCGAATCCCGACGTTGCCGCCGTCAAAGATGGGCAGAACCATGGCACTGTTCAGCAGTTCCGCATATGGTTGGTTCAAGTCATAAGCCGTGCTGTTATAGTCATGTTAGCCTGTCCGGCCCTGTCGTGACGGGGACACTCAGGGGCAGTCTCGACTTACACTCCCACAGCGTTGATGATATCCATACAAGCCTTCACCGCCGCATCACTGCAGAAGACCTTGGCAGCAAGTGCCAGCTCCCGCCGAGCGTCATAGTCGCTTGGACCTTGCTCCATGACCTTTGCAGCCTTCCATGTCAAGGCCCTCGCAGCTTCAGTCTGCATCTTGACGCCCGACAACAAGTCGGCAAACGCCTGGCGCTCCAGCAGCGGAACAGCGCCGCCACGAGTGTCTCGTTTGGCAAAGTCGAGAGCAGCATCAAATGCAGCCCGCATGAGCCCAACGCCCATGGCGCCAACAATGACCGCACTGGCATCGAACGAGCCAAACGCAGCCTGTGCCCCCTGACCCGGCGGACAGAGCACATTCTTAGCCGGCACCCTGACGTTGGTGTATCGCACATGCGGCCCTGAAGCCGACGTGTGTCCCGGGCTCGAGATATGCCGCACAACCTCAAACGCGCCGGGGCCATTGCGGTCGAGGTCCGCGCGTGTCACCAAGATGATCATGACGCGGTCTTTTGGATCGCTGTCGGGGCCGGGTTCGCCATCCGTGACGTCGCGGCACACCACACAAGCAAGATCACACCCCTTAAAATCCCATCCCGCGCAGTTGGTCGCCCATATCTTCTCGCCGTTGATAACCCACTCGTCACCATCGCGGTACGCCGTTGTCTGGAAGCCCGGTGCTCCTTTCTCCAAGGCGTTGGCGACGCCGCCGGGTTCGCTGAAGACCAGCGCTGCCAGGGGACTGCCCTCGCCGCCGAGAAAGGGGGCCAGGAACTCGGCGTGCTCGGGCTTGCCGGCGATGTTCAGGGGGGTCAGGCCGAGGCCGGTGGCGAGGATTGTGAGGGAGGCCGAGGGCTCGACGGCGTAGAATTCTTCCACCATGATGGCTGCCTCGACGAGACTTCCGCCGGTGCCGCCGTGGGCGGGCGAGATTTGGCCCTTGATCAGGCCGGCTTTGACAGCGGCGGCGTAGGTTGGTTGAGTGGCCTGAAAGCGTTTGGGGTGCTCTTCATGTTTGAGGTACTCGGCCCTGGCGGGCTTCAGGACCTGTTGGGCGAACCCGGCGGCGGCGGTGCGGATGGCCGCCTCGGAAGGCGACAGGTGGAAATCGATGGGCATGTTGACTTCGCACGGGGGTTAATGAGGCGTTTGGGGATCGGAGTTGAGGGTGCGAGAGCTTCTTAATCTTCAAACCTGACCTCCCGCTGTTGTCGAGTTTATAAAGAGGGGTCCGTCCTCCTAAACCTGACACCTTACTCATGCCTTGACCCTTGAGGTGCATTAGTGTCAGCTTGACCCCAGGTTGCGCATGTCAGCGTTGCACTTTCCTGAAGCCTGGGCATTGCCGTCAGCGTAGGACGGCAAATCGTGGTTCTGATCGGCGGAGGCGACTTCTCATGTCCTCTGAGCAATTGCTGTGCACCACGTTTAGTGATCTTGCACGTTTTCAATCCTGTTATGGCGCTTACTCAACATTTTCGGCGGACTTGAGGACCCAAATAAGTTGCTGACTGCGGCACCTAACGTAATCTATCACCTTCTGGGACACACCACCTTGTGGGACACTTTTCTGCCCCACACCTAACCATACCCACTT